>ML103358.1:0-16918 GCA_003697995.1 Taxidea taxus jeffersonii
CATGGTGATTTGTTATAGATGCAGAAAAGATCTTTTTGATGACTTTATTGTCAGCTTATTAGTAGTTCTTATCACTTTCAGTAGCTATAGTCCTGTGACTTAAAAATGTATTCTAAATATGATTTTTATCATTTTACTCTTCAGGAAGTGTTTTTTTCCTTATATGCATTTTTCATTTCACTTTTACCATCTTTTCTCAGGATGCTTTCAGCTCTCCATTGCTTTCTATAATCCAGACCTTCAGCATGATGCTAGGAGATATTAATTACCATGATGCCTTCCTACAACCGTTTCTGAGAAACGAATTGGCATATCCAGTTCTGTCCTTTATACAGATTATTGCCTTTACCATGTTTGTTCCAATTGTGCTCATGAATTTACTTGTAAGTAATTTTTCCTTATATTTCCTGTTCATTGATCATGTGGGGCATTTAGCAATGATCATTATTCTTTGCCTCCTTCAACTCCCTTCATGAAAGGAAAAAGGGACTACTATAAAATCTATTAATTCAACATTCTTTTAGTGCCTGGGTGTGCCAGGCACAGCATGAGGCCCAGAGGATGCCAGCCAAGATGCATTCACTTGGCAGATACTTATGAAGAATCTAGACATTGATTCAGGGGCTGGGAAACAGTGGTGAATAGACCAATACCCAGGCCTTACATTATAAGCTAGTCATGAAGTTAAATAGTAAATAAATAAATATGTGATATAATGAAAAAATGCTATGAGGAACTATAAAGCAGAATAATGAAATAAAGATGAATGGTGTTTGTGCTGCTGTTTGGGTGGGAGGTCAGAGCATTGGCAAAGATCTTGGTGGAATGAAAGATTAAAACCTCATCTCTACCTTTAAATTTCTCATTGACCAGAGATTCAAGTGGGGAAGAGCCTCTCAGGCATGAGGGCATCTGCGGCATTCAGGTGCCATCTCTAAACCAGTTACAGGCTGAACATCCTCAGCAGATACGAACGTGCCCTTCACAGAGAACCTGCTCCAGCCATGAGTGTCTTAGCCAGTGCAGGCAGAAGTACATCCCAGGTCCATGAAATGCCTGAGCTGACGTTACAGTGCATTTTTTTCCTTATCCACTTATGCATACATGCACACATTCAGTACACTTATTGAGTCTGACTATACAGCAGAGATTGTGCTATACAGTGTTTCCGGAAAGAAAAGAAAATATAACTACTTAATATTTTGATTCGCTTACTTGATGCAACTCCAGTGTTTTATGTTGATGACCTAGAAAAATAAAGGATAGCACTAAGAATAATAAAGAATGACATAAAGCCCACATTCTTCCCTTAGAATCACTTGTTTTAGAAGCTAATCATCTAGAAGAGGATTTGGCCTAGCAGTAGTACACATGGGTGCCATCTCTACCTGCACATCCCAGAAGAAAAACCCAACAGAGCCAAGACTGTCAATGTTTTCTTTCCTTCGAGCTCTTCTGCTCCTCTCAGTAGAAACTTCCTGGTTATCTGACTCAGATCATTGGAAGATACTCTAGATTCAGCTGTACCTTCCCTCACTTCTCCCAGTAAATATTTGCCTCTTATGCCTACTTTCAGTTGGCTTACATCCTTATGGTTCCTCCTCCATAAAGTTGCAATAGCCCAAAGAGGCTCTCTTGTCTCACTTCTCTAATCCTTCCTGCCAGTTTCACCACAGAGATGTTCTCAGGAAAAGCTGAAATTGCTTTTTTCATCATTTTTTTTCTTTTTATAATCCCTAGGACTCTTCAACTTAGTCTAAACCCATCAGCATGCCACACAAGGGTCCTCATGATCTGATTCTTACCCAGATCTCACCCCGCTCCCTGCTGTTGGCAGGATTTACCCAGACATGCACATGAATGTTCACTGAGTGTGCCAGACTTTTCTGTGTGCTTTCTGGGCTCTGTTCAAGCTGCTCCTTTTCATGGAAGGCCCTCCCACTTTGGGTTAACTCTTTCTAAGCTAAGCTCTCAACACTCAGATCAAGCATCATCTCTCCTACATAGATTTCCTTAACCAACACCTCCCTGCCATCACCCTGGTCTGAATCAGATGCCCCTTCCTTGTGTTTTCATAGCTTTAGGGACACAAATCAGAAAAATATCATAAAACCTACTTCCTAGCTTATGCAGAGAAAATGAGCTAATACAAAGCACTGGAAATGGTGCTTGGCACATAATAAGCATTAAATAAATGTTAGCTACAACTAAATAGTAATTTATCTACTCTCTGACTCAGAAGATCAGATGTCTTCAGATCCTAGGCAAGTATCTTCAGTGTGTGAAGCCGCCGGTATGAGACAGCTGGTTTTTGATGGAGGCTGACATAAACTAGAGAGAATGCCCACTGAAAAAGGCTTCCAAATTAAAAATAAAAAACATCATCCTGCCAAATAAAGCCTACTTGCTGACTATACGTGGTTCTCAGTGCTAGTCTGCACGCTCTGGAATATACTCTCACTGCTCATTCACTCAGTAGCTGTCTTGTGTTCCTGCTCTGTCCCCGCTGTGGTTCTAAGCACTGGGCATACAGTGGTGACCTGGACAGACCAAGCCCTTCCCTCATGCAGTTTACTTGACTTTCTGAGAGCATCAGTATCCAGGAGGCTGGTTCAGCATAGGCAGGTACTGATTGTCTAACAGATTTGTGTCAGCTCATGTAAGTAAGTGGATTTAATTGGGATTGGGTAGAACTAAGCTGACAGGTTCCCCTCACCTAATTCTACAAAGCCACAGATTTCTAGATGGAGTTCCTGTTTGTTTTTGTTTGTTACCAAAGCCACACCCACGCTTGAAGTGTACCTCTTCCTGCCAAACCTATGTAAGATATATGTTTCTGCATCACCTCGGTTTGCTATTTAACTTTTCCATTTGTCAAGTCACTCTTGTTTACCTTATAGAGGCCCAACTCCTGGAGTTTGCAACCGTGTTGCATGGCTACCCCAGTGGCATTTGATATTCTAGCACCCCTGTCCTCTCCAAAAATAACAAATTTTTATTTTAAATTAAAATGAATTTCAGATGGGTGTCCTAGTATTTTATGATAACACTTAAAATTACTGAACCCATGTGGCTACCATTGTGACCAAGGTGTGTAGGCTTTACGGTTTGCTGCAAGAGGTGTTAGCCCTGCGTGTTGGGGCCACTACTAGGCAGTTACATGCTCACTCCCCAATTGCAGCCAAAGAGATCTTAGTGCATTTTTAGATGAGCCACTAAACAGGTGATGACTCAGTGCTGTGTTGTGCTTTAGATTGGTTTGGCCGTGGGCGACATTGCGGAAGTCCAGAAGCATGCGTTGCTGAAGAGGATTGCTATGCAGGTAGGTACTGCATTTATTTAAAACTCCTTGAAATTAACACCATCTTAATTATTCATGTATGAGCATAGCTGATTTCTGTGAACAGTTATTTAAAACAGATATTTTGTTAGTGCTGAGAAGTACCACACTGTATAGTGCTTGTTGGGCCTGTTCTCTGTAGTACCTGCTGTAGCCAAAGACTCAGAAATGAGGAAAAAATTTTCAGAACAATTTCAGCACAGAAACTGAGAAGTTATCTGGGCCTTTTTTAATGTCAACATGTGGCCAACCAGGTAGCAAGCTGCTAAATAAGGATGTGACAGGTGTGAGGTGTTCTGTCTTGTCACAGCCCCACTGTTCCAAGGAGCTCCTGGTACTCTGGCCATAGTCTTGCAAGGTTCCCACATCACTTGTTATATTGAAGTGTTCACTGCATCCATGAGATTTTGTTCCTTTGTCACATCCCTTACATCTTTCTAAATAATTCGATGTAAAATCCGCTCAAGTCAGAGGCTTCTGGATAGGTCCTTGGCTGCTGAATCCTGTGAGGTAGTCTCCTGTTACACAATGCAAAACTATTTTTATGCTCTTATTTGCCTTGTCTTTAAATTTCAAATTTGAATGGGGATATTCGATGCTTCAAAAATATCTGATGACCAGTTGAACATACACATTCAGAAACTTAGGCCAGTTCAAGAGAAAGACAAATCCATGGTCAGATTTAACTTTACCCTCTTCACTTTTCTTTGTCACACTGCTTTCTTTTTTTTTTATTTTTTTTTTATTTATTTACTTGATAGACAGAGATCACAAGTAGCAGAGAAGCAGGCAGAGAGAGGAGGAAGCAGGATCCCCGCTGAGCAGAGAGCCCGATGCGGGGCTCGATCCCAGGACCCTGAGATCATGACCTGAGCCGAAGGCAGAGGCTTAACCCACTGAGCCACCCAGGTGCCCCTGTCACACTGCTTTCTTCTGTGTCACTCACTCAGCTATCCATTAGCACACGTTTATTTCTGAACAGTGTTCCAGTACATGACACGTGTGGAGCATAGTACAATTTAGCATGAGTGAACACAGAACCCCGCACAAAGTCATCCAGTTATTTGCTGACTTTAATAAGTAAAAGAAGTCTAATTAGGGAGCACATCCACAGTACATTCAGAGTGTGAAATATCAAAGTCGTCTTAGAACCGTCCTTAAACTCTCTGTTCTGTGACTAAGCTATACATTATACAGAGGGCTGGGCACATTCAAAGAACAAAAATATATAAATTAAATGATTAAAGTGTTAGGTCCAGAAAATGAATGCAAACACAGTGAAGGAAACACTACATAGAAGAGTTGGCATGTGAACCAGACCTTGAAAGATAGGATTCAGAAGAGTAGTGAGGCCGGTCCAGAGAGCAGGACCTGGCAGGACCCAGCAAGGGCAAAGGGCTGAAGGCAGAAAGAGAAGTGGCTAAGGAGGGGTGAAGGGCCACCTGGCCTAGAAGGATGGCTCCTTAGAGGCACTAAGGCTGCTCAAGATTATAGAGTGCTTTATTAAAAAATAGCAAAAGGGGGGCACCTGGGTGGCTCAGTTGGTTGGGCGACTGCCTTCAGCTCAGGTCACGATCTCAGAGTCCTGCATTGGGCTCCCAACTCCACGTGGAGTCTGCTTTTCCCTCTGACCTTCTTCCCTCTCATGCTCTCTCTCACTCTCTCTCTCTGAAATAAATAAATAAAATCATAAAAAAAATAGCAAAAGAAAACCTTAGCTTTGTTTTTTTAAGGTTTCTTGAGTAATATCTTACACCCAACCTGGGGTTTTAGCTCACAGTCCTGAGATCTAGAGTCTTGTTCTACTGACCAAGCCAGCCAGACACCTCAGAAAACCTTAGCTTTGAAAGAAAGGGCAGTAAATGATGGAAGTGCTTCAAGTTATTTTGTTAGTGCATGGGACGCTCTTAGCTCTTCCAAAGAATGACAACAAAATGAAAGTAGTGTTTAAGATGATCAGTTATTATCTCGATTTAGTGAAGAAAGATTAAAGGAAGAGCTAACTGACCAGTTCCTACTGTAACAGAGATGGGGTGTAGGACTTGAAGGAGGTAGGGAAGGAGAGGAAAAGAGATGCAGAAACCTCTCCGCAGGCATGCCAGCAGTACCTCGTGACTAACGACTCTCGAAAAGGCCAAGGAAAGTAAATAAAAAGAACAATGTCAGCAACAGCACTACATAAGATGTCTGGGGGAAGCCCACTAAACTACACGGTTAATACAGTTAACCAGTTCATATAGTTAATAGGAAAAGCACAATTCTATATTAGATTTGACCTCTTCCCTGAAACACAACAGCAAAAGGGCCTGTAAAGGAAATGGGCACAGCAAGTGCTCCTATGTTATCTGCCTCCTTTTGGATCACGAAGAACATTGGCTAGAAAACCAGGAAGCCATTCTCTTATTTCCCCTAAGTTGTTTTTTTAAGCAAATTTCTATAATCCATGTACTACTCTGTCAGGTACAACCTGAGTGTGAGGCCACATCAGAACCAGAGCATAACGGGGCAGCAGCAGCCCTCTCACAGAGGGGCATTTAGTCTTTTCAGAGTCCTCTCAGACCTAATTGGGGACAGAGAGGTCCCTGGGGCAGCACCTGCTGGGAGATGGAACAGTTACTCAAAGACGGGAGTTGTATTGTGAGGAGCTTAGAGCTCTTTAGTTTTCCACATTAGTATCCCTGTTTCCAGTACAGGCTGGCAGCTGTCAACACTGCACACAGACAGGCACGTCACAGAGGGAGAGCCACAGGACTCGCTTACCTCCAGTGTGGGAAAGCCACCAGGTGGAGGAGGTACAGATCAGTCCTGAGCCCACAGGAGCCACACTCAGTGGGTGCCACCAGACCTACCAAGGTTGAACTTGAAGCTCTGCTCACCAACCTCTCTAGGACCATATTTGAGGAAGGAAACCTGGCAGGTCCTATGTAGAAAATGAACAGAGTTAAGAGACACCATGTGCTTTGTCTGTTGACAGGCACTAGACTTGAGTAAATCTTTTTCAATCAAGTAAGTGAATAATAACTTGTGACCTCTGAAAAAGTGTGTATTGTAGGAGGAAAGGAATATTGCTCTTAAGACCCAAGGGAAAAAACATTGGAAACTATTTATTATAGAAACCCAAAGAAAATTTTTAATTGGTGTTGTGAATAAAATACAAGAAAACATAGCTGTTCTTGAAACTGGAACCAATATAGAGCATGTTAAGTGGTGGTAAGTACTATAAAAATAGGGAAGCAAGATAGAGTGTGTTATGTGGAGAGGGGCCAATGTTTTAAACAGATGGTCAGGGAAGTTCTTAGCATCTCACCATTTGTGGATGTGAGCCACTGAAATGCCCATATATAAAAAAGCCAGTGGTCTTAGCTTAGAGAGCAAACTCTCACCTACATGGTAATTACAATAAACATATCTAAACAGACACAAAGGACTACAAAAAATGAGTAGAAGATAAATTTGGCAAACAAAAAGTAAAATATCAACTCAAAGTAAGCCCATTAAATGACACAAATGATTGTATCTCTGAAAATAGAAATTAAACTCAAGATAGGTCACAGATAAACCATTTTGCACCCAATAGCACAGCGTGAAAAGTCAGTGAAGTGTTAGTCTTCAATGCACCAGCTGTATTCTTTCCCCTGGCTCTGATCGAGGTCCTCCGTCTAAGCACAAGTTCCTCCCCTATCACAGGTGTGCATCTTGTATGATGCCCTTGAAGAGGATGGGCCAAGTTGTCTTCTGTGCCTGGTGTCAGTCACTGTCCCTGAAGAGTGAATATCTGCTCACTTCCATTGAATTCCTTCTTTAAACAGTTTGCCTCAGCTGCAGACTGCTGCCCCCATCTTGTCAGTGGATGGGCGGAGAGGCGGTGAACCTGGCCAGCCCGGCTGCCTGTGCGTTAAGCAGGACATCGGAGTCAGTTTTCAGTTCGCTGTACTAATGGTTGCTTTCCAGTGGTGTAAAAATTCCAGATGCTTATTAGTGATTCCTCTCAATCAATCCAAACTGCACTTTAGGTGGAACTTCATACCAGCTTAGAGAAGAAGCTGCCCCTCTGGTTCCTACGCAAAGTAGACCAGAAATCCATCGTTGTGTATCCCAACAGACCCAGATGTTCAGGGTTATTGGTAAGTACATGTGAAAAATGTCGGCATAAATAACGTGATACTGTTTGACATTCATTCATGGTGTTATCCTTAAGGGTACCCTTAGGAAAAGAAGTAACTGTGGTTTAAAAAAAAAATTAAGTGCATGATTAACCCACAGTGAGAAAGTGATGGGCAGTGGGAGGGAGGCATTTGTCCTACTGGCTCATTCACAACGTCTGTGTTAAATGTGTACCACATCCCTGTGAGGGCAGATGCGTGGGTGGGTGATTGGCCGTGCCGTGTATCTTTCTTACAGTGTACGCTTTTTCCTAGTCACATGCCACTTACATAATATGCGCAAAGAATATGTCTATGTGTAAATATAGAGCACATATGTACCTATGCCCAGATACATACGCATACATGCACGTGCATGGGGAGTGTACATTATAGACAATATACTAAGTGTCAAAGACTAAGCAAGCCACTGCATTATAATGGAAAAGGACTGTATTAAGAATCAGAAGTACTAGATGCTAATCCTGGCCATGCCTGGGCTTCCTTGTCTATGAATATTTTTTTCTCAGTTCTTTGCATATTACTTTTCCATTGTGTAAGCATGAAATGATAAAGTCAATCTGAGTATTAGCCTAGGCTTTATTCTATCTACACTATTTCCCTGTTTAATTACATTCATATCCATGGTTGTGACTACTCCTAAAACACAGAAGGCTCAGCAATTGATTCCCTAGACTATAACTCTCTTTGAGTTCTAGGCTCCTATGTCAAGCTGTCTACCTTGACTCTTTACTAGTATGTCTCAAGGTTCCTCAATTCTGCATATTCAGAACAAACTCATGCAAAAAAAACTCACAATTTTCACTTCTCCCATGTTTCACTCCCTCTGCAGGGAAAGAATGAAAAAGCCTCTTTTCTCTCCAAAGTTTCTTTCAGTTCATGTCAACACCATTCACTTGCTTGTGCAAGATGTCATCCTTGGTGTTTCTTTTCCCCCCTGCTGACCCCTCACACCCAGTGACTCCCATGTTTGGTTTATTAGGCTTCCCGGATGACCTGTGTGCACTGCCCTCTTGTCTTGCCTGGACTCCTAGAAATGCCTCATTTCTGGTCATTTCATTTCTGCCCTTGACCCATTCCAGTCTATCAATGGTTTAAAAGACACTAAATTTTAAAAATATATATTAAAATAGCATTTCAGAAACGTCCTTATGGGAAATTCAGTTGTGTTGGATAATGGTGTTGTTTTAGAGAACAATTAATCTTGTATGGAATACCACCACTTATGATGAGCATTTTTCATAAGAAAATATAAGATGATTTGGTTATACTTTTTCATAAGCAGTCTTCCACTCTAATTTTCTCCTATCTTATCTATACAGCTTGTATGCTATTATGATATGCATGATTTGCTTTATAGCTCTTTATATGCCTCTTTCTCTTTTTTTAATTTTATTTTTTAAATTTCTTTTCAGTGTACCAGAATTAATTGTTTATGCACCACACCCAGTGCTCCATGCAATATGTACCCTCCATAATACCCACCACCGGGCTCACCCAACCTCCCACCCCTTCCCCTCCAAAACCCTTAGTTTGTTTCTCAGAGTCCACAGTCTCTCATGGTTTGTGTCCCCCTCCAATTTCACCCAACTCCCTTCTCCTCTCCATCTCCCCATGTCCTCCATGTTATTCCTTATGCTCCACAAATAAGTGAAACCATATGTTAACTGACTTTCTCTGCTTGACTTATTTCACTCAGCATGATCTCTTCCAGTTTCTCTTAACAAACTGTGAGCTCCTTAAGGGCCATAGCCATGTCTTAGCTATTTGTCGTGCTAGCATACCTGATGCAGTAGCTGAATTATGGCACACATTCAAGAAATAGTTATTGAATTGAATTCAACCTGAGTAACTATTCATTGTTTATCCCACAGCGTTTATTTCATTTTATTTTTTACACCAAAGAAACAAGACAGGAAATTCCAAATGTTGACACATCTCTAGAAATAGAAATATTGAAGCAGAAGTATCGGTATGTGTTTTTCTTTGTAAGTTTGAGAAACTTAAAACTTTTAAATAATGATGTATAATGTAAGGTTATATTGTATATTTGTGTTTATCTCATATATTAAGTCATACTTTAGTTGACTGATATCATAGTATATTGAGAATCATGAGAAATGTTTTAGATCCAACAATTTATTTGCTGTAGTTCACCAATCAGTTTTCCAGTCAATATCTTAAACTGCATTCCCATGAGCCATACATCAAAGTTTTGAATTCATACATCAAAGTTTTGAAAGATTTTGAGGATTCCTAGAGAAGCTATATAGTGTACAGTGGTTAAGCATTAGGTTAGGCATTAGGGTTTATTCACCCGAGTTTAAAGCCCTATTCAACTGTTTACTAACTCTATGACCTTGGGTAAACCACTTATTCTTTCTGTGCAACAGCATTTTAATCTTTAAAATGGGAACAAAAGTAAACTGGCCAAGAACTAACAGCACAACCTTAAGAAGAACACCTAACCTTAAAAAATGTGTATTACTTAGAAGGGTTAGGACTACCACAAAGCTATGACCTGACACAGCCCATTGGATATAGAATACCTCTCGTAACCTAGGCTTCTCTGCACTTAAGGACTGAAAAGATCATTGACAGTAAATTCATGAGACATGTATATCCTTTTAGGCTGAAGGATCTCACTTCTCTTCTGGAAAAACAGCATGAGCTTATCAAACTCATCATTCAGAAGATGGAAATCATCTCTGAGACAGAGGATGAAGATAACCATAGTTCTTTTCAAGATAGGTTTAAAAAAGAACGGTTAGAACAAAGGAATAGCAAGTGGAATTCTGTGTTAAAAGCCGTAAAGACAAAGACCCACAGCCCTTTGCCTTAGGCTGCAGTGGGGCTTCCTGTTGGGGGAAGTTTGCATGACCCTGTTGGGTCCAATTTCCAGTTTAGCAAAAGTGAGGAAAAAGCAAAACTAGGACTCTGATTTCACTACATATGAAAGGATGGTTCCTGTATTCTTTATAAAAGTAAACTTTCTCTCTATTCATATTTTATGCCAGTTAGCATGTATAGAGAATATCCTTGCTGATGAGTTCAGGTTGCACTTCACTTCTCATTATTCGGGTAGAAACCTGACTTGTTAGAACACACATTTTAATGATAAGGACTAGTAAATGTAACTGTTAAGCTAGAATACAAATGTCAATACTGGATTCCTGCTTGATAATTATGTAATATGTAATTTGTTAGACAATAAAGTATTATGTTGGGTTATACCACTGGGTATGCTTTGTGTGTGTGTGTTGTAAAAACCTGTGGGTGGAACACTGTGTACTCTGTTCCAACTATAATAAATTACCACACCCTTGTCATGGTAATCTTGCTGCTCCTAACACACCTGATGTCACTTTGAGTTGAGATCCAAATTAATAGACATTATGTGCATGAATTTTACTATACATATAGATAGTATATGCTGTTTCTATATTTTTGGTTTGCTAATAATCATAATAAATGTAAAATCTATATAGTCACCCCACTGATTATTGTGTAAGCATTTTATGACACTTAGTTTTTTGAGATTTGTAAAAATGTTTCCATCACACATGGAACTAGAGAAAGACACTACAAAAAAGGAGAACTACAAGCCAGTTTTTCTAGTGACCTAGATCCTCAGCAGAATATTAGCAAACTGAATCCAACAATACATTTTAAAAAATCATACACCACAGTCAAGTGGAATCCATTGCCAGGATGCAAGGGTGGTCCAATATTTGTCAATCAACATGATAAGTCACATCAGTAAGAGAAAGAATAAAAGCCATATGATCATTTCAATAGGTGCCAAGAAAGCATTTCACAAAGTACAACATCCATTCATAATAAAAAACCCTCTGCAACGTAGCTCTAGAGGGAACATACCTCAACATAATAAAGGCTTTATATGAAAAATCCACAGCCAACATCAGAGTCCATGGTAAAAAACTGAGAGCTTTTCCCCCGAGGATCAGGAAGAAAACAAAGATATCCACTCTTACCACTTGTATTCAATGTAATACTAGAAGTCCTAGCCACAGCAATTAGACTACATAGAGAAATAAAAGGCATCCAGAGTGGTAAGGAAGAAATATGACTTTATTTTCAGATTATATGATGCAATATATAGAAAATCCTAAGGACCCACAAAAAATTACTAGAACTGATAAATGAATTCAGTGAAGTCACATGGTACAAAATCAATGTACAGAAATCTGTTGCATTCCTATACATTAATAATGAAGCAATAGAAAATGAAATTAAGAAAATGATCTTATTTACAATTGCACCTAAAATAAATTTTTTAGGAATAAATTTAATGAAAGAGGTGAAAGACCTATACTCTGAGGACTATAAAACAGTGATGAAAGAAATTCAAGATGATGCAAAAAAATAAAACCAAAAAACAGACATCTCAAAACTCATGGGTTGGAAGAGCAAATATTGTTAAAATGTCTATACTATCCAAAGCAATTTACAGATTTAATGCAATCCCTATCAAAATACCAAGAGCATTTTTCATAGAACTAGAACATACAATTCTAAAATTTGTAAGGAACCGCAAAAGACCTCAGATAGCCAAAGCAATCTTGAAAAACAAAATGAAGTATCATAATTCCAGACTTCAAGTTATAGTTCAAAGCAGTAGTAATTATAACAGTATGTTATGGTCACAAAAATAGACACATAGATCAGTGGGCTAGAATAGAAAACCCAGAAACAAACCCACAATCATATAGTCAATCTTCAACACAGGAGAAATGAATATACAGTGGTGTTGGGAAAACTGGACAGGAACATGCAAAAGAATGAAACTGGACCACTTTCTTCCATCATACACAAAAATAAACTCAAAATGGATTAAAGATTTAAATGTGAGACATGAAGCCATAAAGATTCTAGATGAGAGCACAGGCAGTAATTTCTCTGACCTCGGGCATAGCAACATTTTCTGAGCTCCATCTCCTGAGGCAAGCAAAATAAAGCAAAAATAAACTGTTGGGACTTCATCAAAATAAAGAAGTTTCTACACGATGAAGGAAACAAGAAAACTAAAAAGCAACCTACAGTATGGGAGAAGATATTTGCAAACAACATATCCAATAAATTGTTAGTGTCCAAAATATATAAAGAACTGATACAACTCAACACCCAAAAAGGAAATAATCCAGTTTAAAAATAGGCTGAAGATATGAACAGATATTTCTTAGACATACAAATGGCCAACAGACACATGCAAAAATGCTCAATGTCACAGATCATCAGGGAAATGCAAATCAAAACCACAGTGAGATATTATACCTTACACCTGTCAGAATGACTAAAATCAAAAACAAAATAAACAACAAGTGTTGGCAAGGATTTGGAGAAAACAGAACACTTATGCACTACTGGTGGGAATGTAAATCAGTGCAAACACTGTGAAAAGCAGTATGGAGATTCCTCCGAAGATTAAAAATAGAAATATCATATGATCCAGTAATTTCACAACTTGGTATTTACCCAAAGAATATGAAAACACTCATTCAAAAAGATATATGCACCATATGTTTATTGCAGCATTATTTATAATAGCCAAACTGCAGAAGCAGTCCAGATGTCCATCAATAGATGAATGGATAAAGAAGTGTGTGTGTGTGTGTGTGTGTATACACACACACATATGTACAAACCTGCAATGGACTATTATTCAGCCATAAAAAAGAAAGAAATCTTGCCATTTGCAACAACATGGATAGTGCTAAGTATAATGCTAAGCAAAATAAGCCAGAGAAAGACAAATATATGATCTCACTCATGTGTGGAATTTATGAAACAAATGAGTAAAGGAAAAAGACAAACCAAGAAGCAGACTCTTAACTATAGAGAACAAACCAGTGGGGAGGTGGGTGGGAGGATGGGTGAAATAGGGGGTAGGGAATAAACGGTACAGTTATCATGGTGAAAAAAAAATGCTCCCATCACATATGCCCTTTTTTCTTTTGATGTCCACCACAAAGTATGCATCAGTCACATACATCATTGTTGATCTTTCCAAGGTCCTTGTTTTTATTTTCCTCTTCACCCTAATGCTCATGTTTATTCCCTCACTTGCCCAGGAGATACCCGCTCTAATGAATGTCTTTGGCTATGTTTGTACCCTTGTATTACACTGACCAATGTTGGTTCATGTGTGTTTTTATTTATATAGGTGCTATGATGCCAAGGTTCTTGTTCTCCTTACTTCTTTCCATTTAATGTATTGATGAGATAGAACTATGGAACCCTCTGTCCATCTAGCACAAGGGTTCTGACAGATGTTACTGTAATTTTGTGGTCCCCATTGCATGGACTCCTCTCTTCTCCACAGATGGACATCTTGGTGGCCTCCATCTTTTGCTGTCATACACATTCTCAACTACATACTCACACAAACAAGCAGAGTGCTAAGTGATAATATGTAATATGAGGAAACCAGACATGTTTTCATTCATGGTCCAACAGAATACATGCCCTAGAGACAATATTGTACGTTCCTTAGTCTTTGATTCAGACAAATCTTTGTCTTTTATTTTCCTTAAAACATAAAGGCTGAAATTCACAGTATAGGATCACCAGGATGTCCTAATCATGAAAACAAATGGTCTTCTCACAGTCTTCCCACTCCTCAAACTTTGCAGAGCATTGACACCATTCATTTAATATTTATTGAACACCAAGAATGTAAGAATATGTGCCATATTGTACTACACCTGTTATGGGGGGGAATATGGAAATAGGGGATCCAACCTGCTCGTGAGGAGATTATAGTTTATTAATCATTTAGCTTTCTGAAATTCTCCCTTCTTTTACCCCCAAACACTGAATTCTGTTTTTTCCACTATTTTTCTTACTGTTCCTCCTATACTTCCCACTGACTTCTCTCCATGGCCTACTAGCTAATATTTACACCCCTGAGGTCTGTCCTTGACCCTTTTCTCTTGCATACTCATCTCTTTGCCGGCTGTCTTGCCATATCACAACTTTGCTTAGGTTTGTAAGGGACTACTTGATATAATCTCTCCTACCCCTCCCCACAAATTCTAGCTCTGCATTTCCATAGTTCTTCCAATTGAATACCCATGAATACAAATAGGGGAGTGTATACCAGTTCCTCCAGGTCTCCTATTTCCTATCAATAGTATCATTCTCTCAGGGTCCTAGACTTGAAACCAACGTACTACATTGCTTAATCTTTCTGAAGTAGAGCTCTTGGCCTTCATACCCATGCTGTAAAGCTTTAAAGACTTTGCTTTTCTTTCATAAGTAACCTTTTCTTCCTAACTTGACTTGTCAGTCTAATTTAGCCTTATCTGCATTTCATCCAAACCAGAACACTATTTCATCCAAACACACCATGGCCTCCCACTTCCTGCCTCTTACTAGGCTCTCTTCCACCCCAGATGTCCTTCCTCCAGCTCTTCTCAAGCTCAGTAAAAGTGGAACCTGCATCTTGAAGTCTTCCCTAACGGCCCAACTGATGATGCTCCCTGCGTCCTCAGAACTGGTGACACTGAATTTCTCCTCTGCCATTTGTGCCTGTTTGGTTAACCATGACTCTCGTTCCACTAGGGTCCATCTAGTGGGAAAGAGAGTCCATCTCAAGTTCATCTTTGAGATTATCATCATCAGTTTCAAGTGATCCAAAGAATTACACCTTGTTTCTTTGTGTTTCCTTTTTTCATCCTTTGTAGCTCCTGGCCCAGGCCCTTGCACATAACAGATGTCAATGAATACACACATATAAAGTAAATAATAAAAAATCAGTGAAAACAACAAATGTCACAGGCCTAAAAGATACTGCATGAAAACTGGTTCAATCTGCCTCAGAAAAGAAGTTTAGTGTCCCAAATTCTGTTGACCATTTGCCCTACAAAAGTTGAATAATACACCTCTAGCTGGTGGAAGAGACATTCGAATGCCACTTTTCTGTCTTTCCTACTGCCTCTGTCTTCTGTGTTGTTGAGTATGGTTTTTGACTATGGTTAGTGGGGGTGAAGTCTGTACTTTGCAATAACACATCTGAACCTTAATACTGATCCTAATTCCTATTGACCTAGTGACTCTGGATATGTTTCCACATTTCGCAAATGGTGATCTGAGTATAAATTGCAATGGTGTTGGTAGGATTGGAAAATATCATACATGCAAAGTGCCTACCTCAATAAATGCTACTGCAGTGTATTTAGGAGAACTAACTTAGCTGAGGTAAAGGGGATTATATCCTACTGATTACACAGGGAATTTCCTCAGATACAAGCTGGCACTCCCAGGTACTTCTGGATCTTATCAGCCAAACAAATCTTGGGAGTGTGTGCCACCAAAACCCCTCACATTGAGAGAAAACCAATTAAAATATGTGTTACAGCACTTTTTCTTATTTTTGTTTTTGCCCCAGATTCAAATCACCAAACATCAACAGGGCACCGACTCTCTGCTGGTCAGGATAAGCCATCGCCACTGTGTATTTCTAAACCATTTCCAACATTTTGATATGAGCACATTAAAAGACAGTAACAAGGGGCACCTGGGTGGCTCAGTCATTAAGCCTCTGCTTTCGCCTCAGGTCATGATCCCAGAGTCCCGGGATGGAGCCCCACATTGGGCTCTCTGCTCAGTAGGCAGCCTGCTTCTCCCTCTCCAGCTCCCCCTGCTTGTGTTCCCTTTCTCTCTGTGTCTCTCTCTGTCAAATAAATAAAATCTTAAAAAAATAAATAAAAGACAGTAACAAGAAGGTGGCTTATGAAATATTTACTATGTTTCAGGTACTGCTCCAAGCACTGTTAACTCACTTGATCCTCAAAACAACCATATGAGGTAGGTCCTATTATTCATCATCCTTGCTTTATGAAAGAAATCATGACACTTTTAGGTAGAATAGCTTGTCCAAAGTCATGGTGCTGAGATGTGACCTCAGAGGTCTATTTGTGCATGCTGTGACCTTACATTGAAGCCTTCCTGTCTCTTGAATAAAAATCAGGAAAAAGGTAAATTTTTTTTTCCCCTGGGGACACTATACCTGAAAGGTCACTGAGCGGATATTAGCAATGTTATATTCACAGGTATGTGCATTTGAGGGTTAGGAGACATGGAGCATGGCAGACTGAGTAAAATTAGGTGTGCAGCCTCTAAAGTCAGGCTGCCTGAGTCTCTCCAAGTCAAATAACTTTCTAGCTGTGTGACCTTGAACAACATACTTAACCTCTCAGTTAGAGGGGCTAATAAGAGTGCAGACCTCATAGAGTTGTACTGAGGATTCAGTGAGTTCATGCAAGTAAAATGTTTGGAGTAATGAATTGGCACTATTCTAAGTATTAGCACTCAAAAAATACTAGCCACTACAGAAGAGTGAATCACTTGTAAAGTTCTGGAAGAACAACTATTTATTTAAAGCATTTTTTTT
>ML103358.1:17318-32159 GCA_003697995.1 Taxidea taxus jeffersonii
TTTTTTTTCCTTTTCATCCAAGCTGAAAAATATAAGAACTTGTACAAGGACGATGTTACAAATTCAGCTGTCATATCCTAGTACAGACTTTCCCCCCCAGTTTGATCCCCAAATCTCTCAAATCTAATTTTATCCATGTGCTTGATATGTAAGACCTATCTTCCCAGATTATGAGTGACATTTTGTAAGTTGTAAAAATTCAAATGGGCATATTTTTTTTTTTTTACTATGACTAACATAGAGGGGCACAAGGCACCTCGACAGCCCTTTCGTGGGTCTAATATCTGTTTCAAATAATGGTGATTTATAAGAAGATGGTGAAAATAAAACACATCATTTGAAGATTAGATATGAATGTGAGCGCATATAGGAATTGTCCAGGTTCTGTCTGCCAAATGTGTTTAGTCCACAGAGTTATTTTAAAGGCTGATTTTTAAGGGCAATGAGATTTTAAAAGGCAGTCTGGAAATGGCCTGAATCTTTCCAAAAGAAATAATCATTGGCCAGAGTAGAGAGTGATTTTTTACAAACCTATCAAGTACATCTAAGAAATGTTTAACTTTAGACATTCCTTAGTATGTGCAGCATCTGTAGACCTAGGATCTGACAGAGGGGCCAGTAACCCTGTAATTCAGGGATCCCAGGTGCCAAGACCGCCACAGAAACTTCCAGAGCAGCACCTGCTTGGCTGCACGATCCCAAGTGCAGTTACCGGGAAACTGCAGGAACCAGGAGCTAGAACACCTCCTGACAGCATTATAGAAATGGTGTCAAGAAAGCAGTCAAAGCCCAATGACAGAGGACCTGCCTCTGATTCTAGGGATGGTAACAGTTCTGTTCACTGTGTAGCTTCATGCCGGGTTAAAGTTCACTCTGTTACAACTGAGCCTTCTACTGTAGAGTCTCCAGCACGAACGTCTTTGCCACTAACATGCTTTCAAGGAAGAGCAGTTTCAGTGGGAGACAAGACGGGAAGCTGCAGGCCACCCCTTGCAATTTCCAACTAGAAACCACCCCCACCCCCTCGAAAGGCATTCAGAAATTTCCACAGGTTCTCAGGAAGCAAAAGGAGACTTAAGACAACCCAGCTGCCATTCCAGTAATGGCAGCAGTAAAACTAGCGCCCCCTTGAGGTGTGATTGATACTGAGCCCAAATGGAAGATCTCATTGACAGAGACCTCAGTTTTGTGCAGAAGGGTTTTGATCTCAGGAACCTCTACACTGACAACTACATATGGTTTTGCCCATTCTTCTGCTAAAATGTACTGGGCACCTGCAAGGGCAAAGGTGGATGGTGGTGCTGATTCACAGAGGCTTCAACTGTTGTAGCCTGCATTACTGAGGCTGCCAAGAAGCAGTACACAGAATAAGCAGGTGCAGAAAACGGTACTTCTTTGTGAATCAGAAGTATTTAGCGGCTTAAAGGAGATCTAGTCCCTGTCAAGAACCAAATCTGAAAAAAGGGAGGACCAGTCTCAGAAGAGAAAGTTATCAGTGGTAACCTCAACCATTTGGTTGTTTTTAAAAACTGATAGAGAAAAAAGAAGGAAAGAGGGGAGAAGGAGGATTATTATGGTGCATGGACATAAAGGGTCTCAGTTGTACCAGCAAAACCTGAAAGACAGTTTCACTTGCATCTTCCAAACCAGCTTCCAAGAATCTAACTTTGAAGCAATACTGAAGCTCGGGAACGTGTTAGAGTAACAAACAACTCTTCCACAGCCGGCCGCAGAGACAGTTGCTCTCAAAACGTGAATTTCTCAGGGGCGCCTGGATGGCTCAGAGGGTTAAGCTTCTGCCTTCAGCTCAGGTCATGATCCCAGGGTCCTGGGATCGAGCCTTGCATCGAACTCCCTGCTCAGCAGGGAGCCTGCTTCTTCCCTCTCTCTCTGCCTGCCATTCTGCCTACTTGTGATCTCTGACTGTCAAATAAATACATAAAGTCTTAAAAAAAACAACAACACATGAATTTCTTATGAACACCTGCTGCAGGTCTGGTTTCAGGCAAAGCAGGATCCTCTGTTTAAGTCCTCACTTAAGCGTGGTGGGTGGGGGGAGCTGGATATCAAGTGGCTTAACAAAGGTAATTGTTTTCCTGTCTCCAAAGTGACTCAATAAAGGCAAAAACACTACAGGTTGTTTGAGAACCACATACTGTAAAGAGCACGGATTCTGAAGAAGCCAAAGGATCTGGGGATGAAGAGGACGGACAGCTCTACTTTCCAGACAGCTCAGGCAAACACAAAATCTTTCACAACCAGATACACCTCCCAAGTTTACAGTGAGGCTGGGAGATGGCCCCAGCCCTGGAGACACAGGGTAGGTCCCGTGAAGGAATGGAACCAGTAAGCCACACTGCAGTCTTCAAAAAGGGACTGAGAGCCATCTCCCCAGCACCATGGTGACTCAGACAGTTTTGCCTTTCAAGTCTAGGGTGCGCTTCAGGAACCAGAAAAGTACCAGAGAACCGCAATATTGGACTCCTTATAAAAATGTATGCAATTACCACCATTCAGTGTCACTTTGAAAACTTTCCCCATTACAAACTTGCAAAAAAAATGCGTTCACCCAAATTTAAATGGCCTGGGCAACGTGAAGCCCAATTGTCCTCAGTCGAGCAGAGTCCCGCAGCTTTGGGGCCGTCGGAGCACCGCCATCTAGGGGTCAGCTCTGCCATTCCCTCTCCACTTGCCAGGCGAGCAAGCGGCCTTCTCCTCATCTGAATCTCCGCAGACCTACCACTCTCGGAGAGCCTAGCGGCCACTGCCTGAGTTAAAATGGATTCCACCCAAGCTGGCCAGCAAACGACCAACCTGAAGATCAGGGATTTTCCAAGTTTCTATAAATTGGTGAATGACAGTCCACAGAATTGATCACACCTTTGAAATGTGGAATATATTAATTTCATAATGTGAAGTGTGCTACCTCTGTGGCAGATGAAATTTTTCAAAATGTTAAGTTTTTAAAGTAGGGGTGTGTGTGTGTGTGTGTGTGTGTGTTTTAGCTATGAAAAAAAGCCAGTGAGAGAAAAAGCTAAATGCTATGGAATACCTCAAAGTGAGGTGTTTGATACTGCCATTTTCAGTCCTAGAATTTATGATAAGAATCAACAAAATACAGTGATTTCCTTGTTATTAAGATAATACCATGTTGAGAGCGCCTGGCTGGCTCAGCTGGTAGAACATGGGCCTCTTAATTTTGGGATTGTGAGTTCAAGCCCCACCCTGGGTGTAGGGATTACTTAAGAAAAATAAAATCTTAAAAACAAAACAAAACACAATACCATGTTAGCTTTACTGATGTTCTTTGCACATGGAGGTTCAGCAAACTGCTGCTTTTAGTTTTCCCCAAGACTGGTATGCAATTACCATAGCCCACTTTGAAAACATAATAAAATAGAGCCAAAAAGTGCTGAGTTGCTTAAAATAGTCATTCTGTTCTATTTTTAGTTTTTAAGGTTGCTTACCTTGAGAAGGTACTGGAGCAGAAACGTGGGGTAGGCACAACTTTGCTGGTTGGGTAAAATGTTTCTTAAGATTTAGGTCCTTACCTGCTTGGAAAGGATGAGAAAGAAAAACTCAGGATGAGTGTTCTGATTAAACTATTTAGAATGGCAATTGCAGGGGCACCTGGGTGGCTCAGTGGGTTAAGCCTCTGCCTTTGGCTCAGGTCATGGTCTCAGGGTCCTAGGATCGAGCCCTGCATTGGGCTTTCTGCTCAGAGGGGAATCTGCTCCTCCATCTCTCTCTGCCTGCTTCTCTGCCTACTTGTGATCTCTTTCTGTCAAATAAATAAAATAAAATAAAAAAGAATGGCAATTGCAGAAGTAAGTTTAATTTTAAATGTTTCCATGTATTGTTAACATTTGCTTTTAAAGAAATGTTCTAAGAAATCATTATCATAGAAAACTATTACATATGTATATATATACACAAAATCTCAGAAAACTGTAATTAGCTGAAGTTTTAAGTTCCCAAGGATATACACATCTATCTTCACGTTCTGAAAAATGACATCCTAAAAACAGTTTACAAGTGAATACATTGAGAGTTACCACTGAAGATAACTTTTGCAACATAAACTTTGATTTCAACAATCTATTTCAAATGACACAAATCACAAGAGTAAATAGAAAACTAGGACTATACATCTGGGCTATTGTATTAATATACAGAGTATTGTGTGTAGGACTTAAGAATTTGTATTAAGGTAAGAAGGATCAGATGCTTTTGAGTTATACAAAAGAATGCATCACTGATAAAACATAACCACTCCATCACTAAGTGGCTTCATAACCTTCAAAGGAGAAGATGTGAGGCAGCACAAACAACCTTGCCATGTGAATATTCTAGAGTCCGCTCTAGACAGGGGCTTCAACTCTGCACTGCTAATGACACTCGTGACCCACAGCAATCCCAGATGGATTTAGCCTGTCTGCACTGCACTTGTAAAACAAGTTAGAAAAAGGCAAACTCGCTGTTCTTCTGGTGCCATGTGTATATATTTTGGCTATTTCAGGATATAAGGTAATGGGAGAAAAGCACCTTTTGTTTCATTTTTCACCATAATGAGGAACACCATTTGACATGTGCTCCAATTCACTAGATAAGAGCAGAGCAATAAAACACAGGGCTGAAACATGAAAAAAAGAATGTTTCCTAAGGTCCTCTTGGGCACTGGCTCATTGTTTTAAGATATTCTGAAGCTTAGTTTTAACTGACCATGCCTGAGTCCAAACTTTGAAACAGAAATACCTAGGAATTCTCACTAACCAACAAATGTTCCAGGAGATCAGGCACACCAGAGCATGGATGCCTATGGCACAGGGCACAGATATTTATGGGGAAGTGACTAACCCATTTGTAAATTTCCACTGTATACATTTCAAAGACCGCCAGTGCTATGTAACTGTAGATTATGCCTTCAGTATTGATCAATGACAGTTCTGACAACTATAAAAAAATCATACTGCATTTCACAATTATGGGTGGTGAACAAGGGAAATGTGCTAAATCATTTTTCTTAGCAAGGAGTCAGTTCTATTCAAATCGAGTAAAAGTACTGCTTCATACCTGATCCTTGCAACTTAAGAAATAGAGGTTTGACAATTTCTTTTAAAAATTAAGGAACTACAAACATACTTTAAACAGAGTAAATACCTATGAATGCACTAAAAGTAGAAGAAAGTGAAAGAAGCAGTATCAGAAAAGCTTTCTTTAAAAGACAGAAAACATCAAAACACACAAAAATCCTAAAACATAAACAAGACTACCCAGATAAAATAACACCTATCAACTCTGACAAATAAATACAAACATCAGCAAAAAGCAAATATTCTCCATTTGAGCCCAGAAATGTAATTACTAGAGAATGATATAAACTAGCATTACAGAAAGATAAAGAGAAATCTTAAAATGTAAACAACATTAGTGATCAAATGAATTTAAAACAAAGAACTGAAGGGAGGAATTATGAAATTAAGCAAAAATAGTGCTTTACCCTGATAAAGGTTTTGATCCGTCAGGAAGTCATGAGTTATTAGCCTTTTTTGTTTCAAATAAGTTACTAAAATATGTCAAGCCGTAACTGGTAGAAATGAATCACTGGTAGAAATATTATGGGAGAACCTTATCACACCTCCATTAGACTAATCCCTAGCTCTACATTTATGAACTGTGTGACCCACAAAGGTTATTAAAACACAGTTGTCAAGGGACCAGGAGAGAAGAGGCTGCCGGCCAAGGCCGCCCGCCAGCAGAGACTAGCAGTTGCTAGAGTAACACAGGTGCTAAAACCAGGTTCCCAGACAAGACCAGGGCCTCAGCGGAAAGGTGGGTCTTTGGAGATAAGAGGGTCTCTGAACCCCTTAGCCATCTGACTCATTTTGTAGTGTTACCTCCTCACTTGACTCGGGCTAACCTCTTTTCATCTCAGTCCATTTTCTCCCCTCCAATTTCTGCCATTAATACTCCATTTTGAATAATGAATTCGTTTTTAAAAATTCATAACCCACAGAACTTGAGTTTATAGATAGAGAAAGAAAATAATAATGAACCAATACTGGATCTGACTTTGTTCCCCCCTCACCTGGGTTTTAATGACAAAATGAACCTGTATTAGTCCATATGCCCTTTAAGGGGCTATTTAACCATCCTTTTGCCCCTTCCCCCAATTAATTCACCCTCCAGACATTAGCTGAATGAAACCTGCCCTACTTACACTACTTAAATTTAGTCTTGCTTGTTGCTTCCTCCAAAATTGCTCTTCATATGGGTTTATCCCTCTTCCCTCATCCCTGCTCAACGGCATTCTTGTTTAAACAGTTGGTCCTTATGGTGAGTAGGGTATGCTTCAGTGGTGTTATTAGCTCTTTCTCCGCAATACTAAATATTTTTTCTTGACTCTCCGTAGGTTCTAGCGCCTTCCTCTCCCAAGTGTGGCCTGTGGGCCAGCATCAGAAGCATCTCCTGGGAGCTCATTAGAAACACAGACTCTCAGACCCCACTTTAATCCCACACAATCAGAATCTGCATTTTAACAAGATTACCTGGTGTTTCACGTGCACATGACAGTCTGAAAAGCACCACTTTAGTGATTCTTTCCCGCAATACTGCCGGATACGTCCAGTAACGTGTTGAACCATCCTCACTCCAGGTTCTCAATGTCCACTGGCTTAATAAAGTCTCTGCTAAAACTGTACTGAATAAACCAATTTTTTTTTTTTTTACTGTAGTGTTTTTGAAGCAACTTACTCTTCCATGGATCCCCCTGTCCCATGATAACTATTATCATCCTCCAGAATTCACAATCTATGGAACACATTTTGAGAAATGCTGGACTAAGGGACATAATACAATGAATGAAAACAAATCACTAAATTAGGCACATCTCTGGGTTTCAGTTTCCTCACCTACTCAATAGAGATAAAACGGACCTACTAACGTCAAAGGGTAGTTTGGAGAAAAAGATGAAATGGATCTCAAAGCCCTCTGAAAATAAGAGTGGTGAGAAAAATTTCATTCATTTATTTGTTCACTGAGCAAATATTTATGAGTGTCTACTCTGTCCTAGGTCTGTGCTGGGCATGGGGGTTACAGCAATGAGAAAAGCAGACACGCTTCCTATTTTCATGGAGCCAAAAATCAGTTCAAGTGAATTAAGATTAAGATCTATAGACAATCCCATCAGTGTTATTTCAACTCAGAATTTGTTTAATTAGCAGAATGGCTTCTCAAAAACCACGAAGGAGTTGGAGTACCTACTGAGTGATAATTGTAATGATTTAACATTTATAGAGAATTTATGGCATACAGCCAAGCCAAGCCAGACCTTGATGTGTAATGTTAGATAGTTTCCATGGTATATATCCTCTCACAGGACCAATTCATTTCAAGCTACTGATAAGAGGTTACTGGATTGGGGGATGGTAGGATTTGGAGAATCAGAAAAGTTATACACACTATCAGGCCTCATGAGCCACCACAAACCAGCTTCGGCCCATCATGATACAGATCATGCATAAAATAAATCATAACTACCTGATAAGAAAGCAACTATTATATTCCCCATTTTACAGATGAGAAAATGGAGGCATAGAAAAGATGACAGAATTTCCAAGATCATGCAACTAGTAAGTGGTAAGCTGGGATTTGAATCTAGAGACATGTGATTGCAGAGGCCTTACCTCTAGACACTCTAGCCCAGTACTTTGTGGAAAGCTCTGATGTAATTCCTTAGGTTAGTGTCAGCCAGATCCACCTCATTCATTCATTTACTCAGTAACACTCCAGGAGTAGCCAGTGGTGGGGATACACTATGGCTGCGATGCAGCTGCTTCACTGGAGTGAAAATATTCTATGTGGGGACTAAAATAAGTCAACATTTAGATGTGGCTGGTTTACTCTTGTGTGATAGAAACACACTATCATAGGACAGCCAGAAGATTTCCTTGCTTGGGCTTTCCAGATGAACCAAGATATGGCCCAAACAGCTGATCAAGGATTGGGGTGAGAAATTTTAACAGAAGTTCAGGTAGGCACGTGGATATGTGTGCAGTTCCTGTTATCTGAATGGTAAGAATATTGCTCTGGATTAAGCTAAAGTTATTCTAGCGGACTTTAATTGGCTAGCACATAACAAGAAGGATTTACTTCAGAATCGAGAAGTTGTCTCAAAATCCAGACACAGGCCCCTGGAGCCAGAGCAGCCTTACAAATGCGTCAGAAGAATGAAGACTAGCTTCAGGCATTCAGGGGTGGAGGCAGCCATAAAAGAGTGTTTGGATGAAAATCTCCATCTTCAGGAAAGCATAAACCTGCTTTATGAGGAAACAAATAGGAAGGACAAGAGTGAATGAACTGAGTGAACAGAAGAGAAATTTTCCTCTCTGACACACCTGTTAGCATTAGTGAAAGGACTCTGCCAGAAACACTGAGCTTGTTCCCGCATCCCTATATCCTGAGAGCAGAGGCTAATTAAAGCTTCAGATAAGCTTACTTCTGAAGATCTAGGAAGAACAGCAATAATTTTTCTCTCTCATAAAATGTGATTTTTAATTTTCTATATTTTGGCTTCATTGCTGTAAAGGATTGTGCAAATGGCTTAAAATGAATCTTGATAGAGTTCTAATTCTTAAAGATACTGTTTTAAAAATATAGATGATTTAAATTCGAATATATGCATAAGTTATATTCTTTTTATTCTGATTCTAAATAGTTTAAGTTTAGTATTTTGTTAACAAGTTCACAAAAATAGGACAGGAATTTTATATCAGCAATCGGAGACGTGTGAGACAAATTGAAGACACTTGCAGGAAGTAATTAGAGACATTTGAAACAAAGGCCATGTCTGTACATGCCCAGGGATGTAATTACTATACAACTTAATGTTTACCTGAATAACTTAGTTGGCTTTTAGAAACTATTGCAGAGCCTTTGGAACTCAAGTGTATAATATAAAGTTCAGAGGCTTCTCTTAACTTGGAGTTTTATTAAAGTGAACATTTAAACTCACAAAAGTGGAGAAATCCTTTTCTTGATTATCTCCCTGATTCACCGATAAGTTACAGACTTTTTCTTTCTGTTACAAACTTTCTCTCCCAGTAACCAATGCATCTAGTCCTGTGAGGTTATGAAACCTGAAGGAAAAGTCCATGCAAGGAGGGCTGGTCCCAGTGACGAAGGTCTGGGGAAGAGAAACAGAGTAAGCGGAGCCTGAGTCGCAGGGTACGCCTGGGGAGACAGGAAACACAGGTTTTCAGAACAAAGCACAGCACAAGACTAGATGTTCGGAAGAGACAGTTTGCAAGCTCTACTTTAATCTGAATACGGAGGGCTGGCTGGGAAAAGAATTTAGGGAAACATGAAAAAATTTCATTTATCTGGTTAACACTAGATGGCAGTGAATGATAGTATTTATTAGGAAATAGGAATTGGGTGTCATTAATAATGACATCATGGGCATATTTGGACTATCTTGAGGCTTGACATGAACACCACCACCACAATAAAAATCAGCTGATCACTCTTGCCTTGGTTCACTGTTTTTGCTATAATCCAAGTGAAATATTAAACGCATTAGTTTTTCCCTTCCCTAAAGGTAACTATAGTTTCGTCTCAATGTTCTGTGTTACATTCAGTTTCTTTATCCTGTTTCAGTGCAGTGATCTTTCACATTTATGTGCCTTAATGTAAATTTCTTCTTTTTTTTTTTTTGTTAAGTTTTATTTATTTGAGACAGAGAGTGAGCGAGCACGAGTGGGGTGGGGAGGGGCAGAGAAAGAGGGAAAAACGGACTCCCCACTGATCGTGAGGCGGAGCTCCATCCCAGGATCTTGAGATCATGACCTGAGCCCAAGGCAGACGCTTAACTGACTGAGCCATTAAAGCACCCCATTTTTTAAAACATATATAGACTCTTTAAAGACAGTAAGCATACTTCATTCTTAAAGAAGTTATGTAGAATTTTTGCATCTTGGACCATCAGAGCTAAAAGGGGCCTTAACAATTATGTGGTCCAAGTTTTCAAATGAAATAACTAAGGTTCAGAGAAGTTTAGTAGCTTGCCTGAGGTCACACAGCCCATCAGTGATGAAGTTAAAAACAGAACCAAGGTATCTTGGCCTGCATAGTTTTTGCATTACTTTTGAAGCTCCCAGGCCAAAGGTTGTGAATGGAAGAAGTAGGTTCTTTCCAGGCTGAGGTACCAGGTTGGGGTGATGTCCCACCTGCAGTCATTTCCTTTCAGCTAGCTTCTATGACCTTGAAGCCCAGCCAGGTGGGCCAGAAGTCCCATGCATGCTCTGTAACATCAGTTAGGGGCAGGACAATCAAACAGGTGGGATAAGAAGGATAGACTCCCTTTAGGACACTGAAGCAATCCCCCTGCCTTCAGGAGGAAAGGAGTGTCACCAATCCTACATCTAAAGGAGGATGGCAGCCAGGGCTCTGTCTGTGAAGCTGTGTAGTCTTGGGACAACCAGTGGCCACGCAGCTGACCCGGAACACCGTGCAGGGAACCTTGGCCGGTGCCCTGCTGGCCACAGAACCTCCACTGTCACCACCTCCTAGTCCCTGCGTGAAGCCCACACAGCAGTCCTTTCCAAGCCAGATGCTGGCCTCACCTCGTCTGGCCCCTACCGCAGGGTGGGTGGGGCAGGCATGAATGCTCCTCAGGGGTCAGTGGGGCAGGGTGGCCAGTGCTGGCTCACCTGACTCTTCTGATTCTCGGAGGTTAACCTGTAAGGCTATAGAGTCCACAGGCCACGGACAGGAGGGGCGGCAGGCTTGGGGTTGCTCTCTGGGGTGGTGGGGCAGATGGCGGTAAGCAGGAGCACTTGAAGCAGCCCAGCTCTCCTGCCTTCCAGCTCCAGTTCCTCTGGGGCTTACATAAATATACACTTGCTCTTTGAAATAGTGGAGCCATGCTGGTCTGCTGCTCAAAGAAAAAGAATACAAACAAAATAAAACAAAAGAAAAAAAGCCCTCAAACTTGACTGAGCTTAAGAAAACCACACAACTGAAGAGACCGGGACCCTCGTGGAAACTCCTTATAACCTCAGATCGTGTGCCAGTAAGTATTAGCCCATAAGTCCTTGTGGGACATCTGCTAAGTGTCAAGACTGCGCCGAGGCATGGGAGTTCCCGTGGCGAATAAGACAGTTGTCATTCCTTCTCTCCTGGAGCCTGAAGTTTAGAGGAAAAGACTGGCATGGAGGAAATAAGTAGTTACGTGATCACACGCTTACACTGGGGATCACTGACACCTGTATGTTGAGCCCCACTGGTACTGGCTCCCCGGAGGCAACTGTTCAATATTCAGGGATGCTGTCAGCCCGCTGTTAAACACGGCCATGAATGGACTGAGCTGAGGTGGGAGAACCGAGACCCCTGAAATCAGTAAATGTCACAAACTGGTCCTTCCTCCCGAGCCCTTGCTGTTAGCCGCTGACCTGCCCAGCATTGGAGGAAGTTCATGTCTCTTGTGAGGGCTCCTCCTTGCTACTAACCAGGATCCAGTGAGTACTTCCAAATACTGGCCCCTGCGGGGGGAACTAGGCAGGGGGCCCAGGCATCTGACTTGAGTGTAGTATTGTTTCCTTCTCTCCATTAGTGCACTGAGGAGGAAGGATTACTTCCTAGGCCGCCTGTGCCAATCCAGTGGCCAAGCAGTGTAGAGAGGGCACCTAAAGATAGCCTCCTTCACGCACAGAAACATTTGGATTCTGGAGGTTTGAGGAAGTCAGTAAATGCCCCCCAAGCCCTCTTCCAGAGTTTAGACACAAGCCTTCCCCCATCAAGATTTTGCCTGATCTGGGGACGCCCGGGTGGCTCAGTGGGTTAAGCATCTGCCTTTGGCTCAGGTCATGATCTCAGGGTCCTGGATTGAGCCCTGGCCTGGAGGTCACAGCCCCATGTCAGTCCCATGTCAGGTTCCCCACTCAGCAGGGAGCCTGCTTCTTCCTCTCCCTCTCCCTCTGTTTGCTCTCTCTCTCTCTTAAATAAATAAAATCTTTAAAAAAGAAAAAAAGGTTTTGCCTGAGCTGTATTCCTCCTCTCCTATCAATAACTTCACACTTTCTTGAAAATATCTTGCTTTATCCCCCAAAACACATATCTTAAAGGACACTGTAGACACCACCATTAATAAATTGACATTGTTTGTAATAAAGTAATCATTAAATAAAGTGTAATGAAAACAAAACAATGGTAGTCAGTTCCAGCTCTGAGCTTGAGGTTGGCTCAGAGATTAAATTGCAATCTGTGTACGAGACACACTGGTGCCACCTGGCCACCTCCTTCTGCGGGTCATCAGAGAAATAAAAAATGAAATAACTTCATCAATGCGTGATTTGACATTATCACATGTCTTACCTGAACATTACTTAAAATTACCTTGTTACCACAAGGGTGATGATGATGATGACATCATCATATCATACTGACATTTACTGAGTGCTTGATGTGCGCCAGGCGCCCTTGGAAGTGACTCCACTCTTCTATGGGGGTTGGATATTAATGGAATCCTCCTTTATTCAGTCTCCACCAGTTCTGTCGTGATTCTGCTTTGGTCTTTTTCTACCCGTAATGCTTCAGCTGATTCTATTTCTCAAGCACCTGAAGGCAAACACAATTCACTACTGCGATAGTTATCGTCTAATGAGCACAACATTAATCCTTCTAATTAGTGGGTGGACATTACTTTGAAACAGGCTTTCATGCTGTCATGATTATAAGTGCAGAAAAAAATTAATTTCCTAGAATGAAAAGTAAAATGAAGCTTTTTTAAAAAAAGATTTTATTTATTTATTTGAGAGAGAGAGCATGAGAGGGGAGAAGGTCAGAGAAAGAAGCAGACTCTCCGTGGAGCTGGGAGCCTGATGTGGGACTCAATCCTGGAATTCCAGGATCGTGACCTGAACCAAAGGCAGTTGCTTAACCAACTGGGCCACACAGGTGCCCAAAATTAAGCTTTCTTGACTGACTGGTTCATTCAACAGATAGTTATTGAGCTCCTCTTACAAGGAATGGCAGGGGGACACAGAAGATGAGCTTCCCTGACTGAAGGTACAGCCAGAGTCCCAGAAGTCACTGTCTCTCCCAGGATGTGGACACAAGAATGATCATGTTGATATCATCAGTTTTTGGAAAGAGTTTACTTAAGAGCAGAAGGAGAGCCAGGGGCTGAAGTGCATGATTGAGAGATGAGACTTCCAAAAGGGAATGATAAATTAAAAAAACAAAAGTGCAGCATGGTGATTATAGTTAATACTAACATATCATATAGTTGATTCCTGCTAAGAGAGTAGATCTTAAATGTTCTCACCACAAAAAAGAAATCATAACTATGTGAAGAGATGGGAGAAGGTAGCTAATATTATAGCAGTAACCATGTTTGCAATTTCTAATTGTATCAAATTAACACCTTAAACTTCAATACACTTAAGCCTTAGAAAGATGGTCCATATATTTTTTTAAGATTTCATTTATTTGACAGAGAGAGAGCACAAGTAGGCAGAGAAGCAGGCTCCCTGCTGAGCAGAGAGCCTGATGCGGGACTTGATCCCAGGACCCTGAGATCATGACCTGAGCCAAAGGCAGCAGCTTAACCCACTGAGCCACCTAGGCATCCAGTATTTAACATTTTTAATAAAATTTTAACAGGGGCACCTGCCTGGTTCAGTCAGAAGAGTATGTGACTCTTGATCTTAGGGCCGTGAGTTCAAGCCCTACAATGGGTATAGAGATTACTAAAAAAGAAATAAATAAACTTTAAATAATAGTTAAATTTTAACAGACTAGTATTTCTAGAACATTTCATAAATAAACCAGTATTTCCTTTCTAGAGCAGAGCAGAGAGCCCAATTCGGGGCTCCATCCCCGGACCCTGAGACCATGACCGAGGCGAAGGCAGAGGCCCAAACCCACTGAGCCACCCAAGTGCCCCAACAGTCCATATTTTAACTTCAGACCTGATAGCCCTAGCCGGCCTGGCTGATTAGCACAGAAGTTTTCCTTTATAATTCAATAAATTGAAAGACTGTTAGTGTATATTCTATTATTTCATTCTTTCCCTTCTCTCTCTATACAAGCTCATTTCTCCCAGTATTTTTAATGAAATATTCTTTTTTTTTTTAAAGATTTTATTCACCCATTTGACAGACAGAGATCACAAGCAGTCAGAGAGGCAGGCAGAGAGAGAGAAGGAAGCAGGCTCCCTGCTGAGCAAAGAGCCCAATGCGGGGGCCGATCCCAGGACCCTGGGACCATGACCTGAGCCGAAGGCAGAGGCCCCAACCCACTGAGCTACCCAGGCACCCCAGTGAAATATTCTATCTAGATCCTTCCACCCCTTTGCTGTCTTCCTATGATTACATTCCCCCTTACTAATGTGCCCTTTAAAAGACTTGGGTGCAGCCAGATCTTTGAGGCAAGTCCCCCACCACACAAGTCCCCCACCCCACTCACTAGAGGAGAGTGGGCAGCACACTCTCACAGGCCACCTGTGAAAAGAAGCCAGGATTTTTCTTTAGTGCATTTATTTTCCCCTTGAACATCTGGTCCATTTCCTGATGGAAATGGAAATGCCAAACGGATGTTGTTTTCATTCAGTTTAAAGAATGTGGCACAGGGTCATTTTGGTTGTCACAATCGGGGTGCAGGAAATGCTACTTGAGTCTAATGAGTATGATGCTAGATGTTCTAGGATGTACAGGCCAGCTCCCAGAGCAAACACTTACTCCCTTAATGTCCATAGCCGGAGATTGCCAAACACAGGATTAGAGAAGCAATATTCGGGACACTGTAATATAAAGTCTGTAATACCCTACGAGAGTTCAAAAA
>ML103359.1:11631-28400 GCA_003697995.1 Taxidea taxus jeffersonii
AGGTCATGATCTCAGGGTCCTGGGATGGAGCCCCACATTGGGTTCCCTGCTCGGCAGGGAGCCTGCTTCCCCCACTCTCTCTCTGCCTGCCTCTCTGCCTACTTGTGATCTCTGTCTGTCAAATCGATAAATAAAATCTTAAATTTAAATTTAAATCTTAAATTTAAAGTCTTAAAAAAGACAAGGCTCACGAGCCCTTGAACACAAAACTAAAATAACACTGTGAGGGATAAGAAAGTTGAGGCCCAACATGGTTAAGTAGCTAATACAAGACAGCACAGTTGGTAGCGGAGTGGGAATGAGACCCTGTCCTCCTGTCTCCTGATGAGGGTCATTTGCTCATCTTTTTCCAAAAAGATCTTGAGGCATGTCTAGTCCCATAAGACTATCATCATCACCAGATACTTCTGGAAATCTCACAGAAAGCCACAAGTTTTCTCAATGCTTTCTTCACATTTAATTTTAACACAATTTCTGCCACAAGCCACATAAAAATGACTCCATGTCTTATAACGAAATTAATGGTGATGCTCTGTGGTGAACGGAAAATTTGACCTAATCATGTCTTATAGGACTAGCTCTCTGGTCTGTAGACAGAATCACTGAGAGACACGGGTGGGCAAGGAGGTCATACAGGAATTGTCACCACCCACTCAGGTCTCAGAACAGCCCCGTGGGTACCTGTTGTAGGAAAGGGCAGCCTTTTGAGGTAAGCGTGTGGTGCCAAGATGAGCTTTCATGGGAAGCATACAGAGAGGACAGAAATACCATTGGTCTAGCTATGTTGTGATGGGTCATTTGTAAGTAACAATTCTGGAATATCTAAAGCTGTACAATGTCCTTCCACTGAAGTTTACTATAAGTGCCATCAAGCCAGTTTGTCCTTCCAGAGCCGAGACTCAGACATGGATTCACCGATGCCATCAGCTGAGAGGTCCGCCCATAGGATCACACGTTCTGATTTCATGGCTTTATTCAAGTGAGATTCTGGGCTCGGAGAGGAGTCACATAAAACACATGAAGAGCCATGGCTTTGTGGTTTGCTGATCGTTTCTCATCAACCATCACCAACCCTTTAAGGCCGTCTCTCATGTGACAGGCCCAGGCCACGCCTCGGAATCCACAGCTGGCCGCACCGATGACATTGGACAACATGAGATCTTAATCTTTCCGTTGAGCACAGGGGCAGAATTGGGCATTTTCCTTTCCTTTTAATCCTAGTGAACATTATACACCCTGCTGTCCTGGACAATGAGAGATGCTAGAAATTCAAAATGGATTAAGATTTAGTTCCTGTCCAGTAGGGATGCAAACAGTCTAGTGGGGGGCACACTCACAAACAGGTTCAAGCAGTGGAATTAAGTCTACGGTGCAAGTAAATGCAGGGAACATGAATTGAGAGGACTTCAAGGAGGAGGTAATGCCTGTGTTCACGGAGGAGGTAATGCCTGTGTTTAGAAATGAGGGATGAAGGGCTCACCGTGTGGGAAAGGGGAGGATATGTTCCAAGCAGGGAGAACCGTGCATGCAATAGAGCACATGCGAGAGTGATGTGTTTGGGAACCAGTAATAATTCAGCATGGGCGGACTATAGGGCTTGCGTCAGAGTGGCAAGAGATGAGTCTGGTCATGGAGGCAGAGGACTGATCAGAGAGGACTTCTTGATTATGATAAGTTTGAGCTTTGTCCTGAATGCAGTGGGAGCCACTTAAGGACTTTGGGTTTGAGTGTGACTGGACTAAATGAGTTTTAGAAGGTTGGTTCCTGGGGAGCAGGAGAGCAGATCAGAAGTAAGTTGATGAAATAGGAGCCAGTTACAGTTGCCCAGGTAAGAAGTGAGGTTGGCCAGAACCAGGGCGCAGTGGCTGTGGGATGGAACGCAGGGGATCCTCATTGCTAAGACATTTAGAGAAGGTGGGATTTACTAGACTGGAATCTGGGAAGGAGATGAAATCTCTGGGGTGACTCATTTATTTGGCTTGGGTGACTGGTGGTGCAGTGCCAATCGTTGGGATGATGATGACTTTGGCTTCGGGCACCCCAGGTGAGCAGCACTCAGGGGCTGCACGCTGGAGATGGAATTGTGCTTCTAGTCCTCGTACTGAGATCCAGTGTGGGCAGCAAGGCCGGATGCTCTCTTCCCACCGTCTCATCACGTGAGGCAGTGATAATATATGCCTTAAGCTGACTGCATCTGAAGATGACTGTTTTTCTTATGACACATTATTATGATTGAACAGACACTGTATTGAGAGATGTATGTTTGGAGGGAGGTCCATTTTCTCTCGTAGGATTGACAATGTTCCTCTGCTTCTGCCCTTTGCCATCCCCGGAGGCAGAGCGGAATCAAGGCATCACCAACTAAAGGTCTGTCCTCTGCCTGGTCTGGTTCTTCTCAGCCTTATTTTAGTCCCCACTTGTTACCGTAGGACATTCGTGCAACCCATCCCGCTCCAGAGGCCACTGAAGGGCCAGGCTTGGTTTGTCTGTTCATCGAATGTTCCCTCATGGGGTGTGCCGGCAGTGGCTCCAGCCCCCAGGGCTTGGGGAATTGGACTCTTGCTTTTGTCGGAGCTAAGTCTTTTCATGACTGCAAAGGGCCTGCTGCTATCCCTCCCCTGCTGGCAGGATGCCTTGGTCTGCCTTTCTCTCCTCTTCATTAAAAAAATAAAGAAATCCTTTTTTCTGCCCTAGATCTTTTCCCTGCATTCCCTTCTAATTGCCTTATACACCTTGGCTTTTGTGCTGGTGTTCTTGGCCTTTGCAGCCATTACCAACCAGGTCTGTGCCGTCATCAGGCCACACTGCACTAAGTGCTGCTGGTTCTTCAGCCTCCCCACCCACAGCTCAATGCTCTGCTGGCTTTGGGGACAGTGACATGACACTTTCGGACAAGCCTCACAATGCCAGGTGGATCATGCTTGGGCCGATAGCTCGGGGATGAATGATGCTGATCCAGACAGAATTGCCAATAGTCAATCATTTGACCCTTGAAAAGGACTTTGGTTCACATCAACCTACCAGAATTGGTTCATTTCTGATGAGTAACTCTACGCTCAGATTACACTGTGCACTCAGGCACAATTATTTCATCACAGGAATGAAGATTGAGGAGAAAATATTCTTTCTTTCTCCTAGCCATGCATACCTTAGGCCACTGACTAATTTGTGTTCTATCTTGGCTGACATTGACGCGTCAAAATTTAATTCCAGAAATGCATTTTCTTTTAGCTGCTCGTTCATGCCCCCTTTCTACCGATATTATAGATGGTCAGCTCATCACCAGGAGCTGTGGCATGTAAATGCTAACCACGGCCTCTGTACTTGGGACTTAGTTGCCTCCTTGACACCCTATTATCTTATCCGTAAAGTTCTACCCATGCGATTGAACACTGACCGCTATATCGACTCATCAATGTAAGCTGTTTGACATTATTTGACACTAGGGTTCTGAGTAAGAGGATGCTTATTATCCTGTAGTTTTTGTTTTTGATGTGCTAGGAAATGCATTCCTAGATGATCGCTAACACACAAGAAGAAGCAGTAGTACCTAACAGCTTTAAATTTCCCTTCCCCTTCTCTTTGACTTTTATTATGAATTATCAAAGTATCTTATTATAGAATGTAGCTAAGCATTTTCCCCCAGACATGTGTATTATCTAATTTACAAAAATATAAACTTTACCTCTGAATCAATTTCTCCCAGATGAGAGAATACAGAATAAATCAATCTGTCTGTATTACATTTATGCCACAACTATTTATTGAGGCTTACGAGCCTGGCACTTTCTAATTGCAGGGCCCTGTTCTGGGAGTTGGTACTGGGCTTTTAAAGCAGGGATGCCCTTTTCACTTCATTAAGACATTGGACTTGGGCTGAACCAGGCTCCTCCGGGTCGCTCGGGCTCCGGGCAGAGACCCCCGCCCATCCTGACAGCCGCCGGTGGGCCTGAAGGTGAGGATAATTGGCCACTAACTTAGAAACCAGTTTCCAGCTGTAGAAAAGACTAGGTTAATTTACCTTGTTTTTCCTATTGCTTGAACCTAAGTGTGAAAAATTCCAAACCAACAATAATTTGTTTAAGTAGGTGAAATAGAGGGGGCCCAATGAGTAGTCTTAAGCAGTAGGCTGGTCTGTCTATGTTCTGAGTGAAGCCGAGAAAGGAACTTCACACTTCAGTGATTAAGGGCTAGTTTTATGTGATTTGTCTGTTGAAATACCAATTTTCTGAAGGGAAGGAGGAGGGGAGATAAAATGAAATGAGCCAGGCAGTTCTTAAGTCAGATGGCCTAGGATTTTCCTTTTTTGTTTTGTCCTTGTCTTATTTGGGGACTAGCTTCATGGGGATGGGGGAGAGTGTTTACTCTTTAAAAATTTTTTTTTCTAGGGGCACCTGGGTGGCTCAGTGGGTTACACATCCAACTCTTTGGCAATAACCAAACTTGCTTTGGAAAGGTGAGCCATTGACATTATTAATCAAGAATTAAAAAAAGGGAAAAACATTATGAATTAAAATGCCAGGGCACCTCCGTGGCTCAGTCGGTTAAGCGTCTGACTTTTGATTTTGGCCCAGGTCATGATCTTGGGGTCGTGAGATCGAGCCCCACATTGAGCTTTGCACTCACCGGGGAGTCCACTTGAGATTCTCTCCCCCTTTCTCTCTGCCCCTCCACACCCATCAAAAGAAAAAACTGTTTCTAGAGTGTTTGTATGAGAGAGGAGCAGTAAGTCACTTAAGAGTTGACAGCAGTTCTCAGTAGAACTATTTGGCTTCATATTTTCTTTGTAGGAAGCTTTTCTACTAGTGGTTACAATTCTGAGTTTTAAAATCTCATGGCATACAGTTCATAGCATTCTTACTCTCTTAACTTTAAAATCTCTATCAGAAGTCATGTTCCATTTCCATTCCTAGGAACATCTACTTTTGTTCTTTTTTTGTTCATTCATCTGTCTTTTTCCAAGAACTAACTTTTGATATCATGGGCCCTCTTAAATGTATTTTTGTTTTTATATTTGTCAAATTCTATTATTTTTTCTTTAAAAGTTTTCTGTTGCTTTTTCCTCAATGTCTGAAGATGTGTATTTGTTCACTAATTTTCAGTTTTTTATTCTTATCTAAAAATAAGCAGTTAAGGCTATACACTTATCTCCAAGTTTTTCATGGCATTGCCCAGGTTTGGCTCATTTTTATTCACTTGTTCTTTGGCATTTGAATGCTTTTCAAAATGTCAAACACTTAGGCAGTAATGTCTATTGATTTATACCTTAATTGCATTGTGGGTTCTTTTGGGTTTTTTTTAGGTAGGCTCTATGCCCGGCATGGAGCCCAATGCAGGGCCTGAATTCAGAACACGGAGACCAAGACCTGAGCTGAGATCAAGAGTTGGATGCTCAACTGACCGGGCCCCCAGGCGCCCTGCATTGTGTTCTAAGAACATAGTCTACATGGTAGAAATGTCTTGAACTTTGTTGATACTTGCCTCATGGTCTAATGTATGATCAATTTTTATAAATGTTTTGTGTGTGTTGCAAAAGGTTTTGTGCTCTCCAGTTGTTGAGTGCCAAGTTTCATTCATGGCCGTGGAATTTAGCTTTTGGTTGTCTAATCAGTCTGTAAGTGAAAGAGGAATGCTGGCAGATCCCACCACCACGAGTCACTTCGTCAAAAAACGTCTAGAGTTCTATTAATTTCTGCTTTATGTATTTTGAGTCTACTTAAAAACCTTCATTATGGGAACTTTTCTTTTTGTACTCACTCTTTGTCCAAGTACGCGTCACCCCTCACCCAGCTTCAGTTCTCAGCTCTCTGCCATTCTCGCTTCATTTGTTCCCTCAACATTCTGTTGTCGGGGTATTTTAAAGCAAATCCCAGATCAGACATCCGCTCCAGTACTTTATTTCATGTTTCTCTGGCTGACTGAGCACACAAAAGCAAAATATGCTGTGGCCACTGTATCAGGCACCGAGAGCGAAGAGCTCCTCAGTCTCTGAGAGTCCAACCTCCATGGTTTTCAGGTTCTCCTTTGGGAAGCTGACCCAGTTCACACTTTTCTGGTGGAACAGAGTCAAGGGGTGTGAGACATCTGCTCCTGTGTCCTGTATCCAGTGGGTGCTCAGTAAGTGTCCGTGATAACCCTTGGCCACTGGAATCGTTAGGAATGGCCTCGGGGAGTCAAGCTTGCTCAACAATTTTACCCCTATGGGCTAAAATACTTTAGCAAGGCCCCAAAGTCTTGATATGACCCTTGTTCTTCTCCTGATATCCTGGGCACTTGGCAGAAACTAAGTAGGGCCCTTGGCAGTTTTGGGAAAGGGGATAACAGGGTGAAAGACTTGATGCCAAATCCTACCTTTAGTCAAATCCAGGCATACAGCTAGACTCTAATCATACTGGAATTTCGCTGAGTGAGACACTGCTAGGACACACGGTCCCTCAGATAGGACTTAGACCAGCCCTGTTTAGTGAACGAGACCTACCATGCTGTGAGCACTGTACAAGGCACTGGGTACTCTTGTGCAGTCCACAGGGTAGGCAGGATGTGAACCATTACACGGTCATCCTCAGGAACACCTGTGGACAGGAGAGATGTGGTCTGAAGGAATTTAACACAAGACTCGATGCAGACCAGGACGGGAGAAGGCGTTCGGCAGGCATGGTGTTGAAGGGGCTCCGGAGGATGAGTTGACTTCAAGCTCAGCCACACAGTGACAGTGTTGGTTGTTTCGCATCAGCTCTGATGGGAGTGTTTACACCGTTGGAATCGGTGAAAGCCACAAACCAAGAGTTTAGTTTTTCAGTTTCACGCTCTGGACTAAAGAAAGCAATGGAGACAATGTCAATAACTCAGTTTAAATAGAAAAGTGGGCCATGGCCCTTGCCATGACATTGTGAATGGCATACAAAATTGAGGACATTTTCTTCGGATATTTGAAAACTATTGCTAGTTCCATGATGAAACTGCTCATGTCATTAATGCATAAGTGAAGTTCTGACGTTTCCCTGGCAACGTCTTTGTTGTTTTCACTTCTGTCTTGCTCCTAAATGCCAACGAAAGTATTGAGCAACACTTATGTCAGAATTACGTGGGTTGCCACGTAATTTTGTAATTTGTGCCACGTAAACCACAGATTGGCTGTGGACAGAAACATCTGGCAAAACCCGAGAGCAGCATTCTGCCAGAATCTACTGTCTCCATGGAACCAGAATGAAGAACAATTGCTCGTTTTATTTGTGCGTTGTGGGGCCTCACAGCACAGTATAGCGTTTATTACAACTTCTACGTGTCCGTATGTAGATTCCCGCGCTCCTGGCTTGGCTGCAGAACAGTTGACCAGGGCGCCACTGCATTCAAGCCTCAGTGGCAAGGACTGTTCTCGCGAAGAGGGTGAGGGGGGGAGGCCACAGCCCAACAACAGGGCGGAGGCGGGGATCGTTTTGTTCACGCAGCAGCAAGGACACGGGCAGGCTGGGTTACTGAATGCGAGGACAGAGATGTCAGAGCTAGGTCAAGGCTGCCGTTTGCATTTTACACTCACCATGGCTTCTGCTGAGACCCTGCGGGTACAGGGACCGGATCAGTAGAGTCAGATGCTCTACAAACTTCTGGAAGCAGGGCGCCTTTAGTAGTAATGCGCTGCCACACTGTCTCCGAGTTGCCTTGCCTCCAGCCCTCCCCCCTCCAGTGGGATTCAGAATCCATCTTCCTTCTCAAGATGGTATTACTATAGAGAGGTGGGAAAGTTCTTATTTAAATATTTCCAAAGCAAGCAGCCTGGTGACAGCACAGCCCTGTTACGGGGGGAGCGTGATTTCCCTGGGCTAAGCTCTATCGGTGAAGAGAATCATTGTTCCAACTCTACTACAGAAATGTTTGCAGCTTTCAAGAACCCACTGAGAGCACTGCGGGTAGTTTTTGTGTTCCTTGGAGGTGAACGCAGGCAGGAAAATTAAAATGGGGTTTGTGATAAAATGTGAATGTAGCTGGAGTATGGTCTACAGAGGATTTCCTCATTATCTTTCTTACATTATTCCTGGTGGCTCCTCACGTGTTTCCCTTTACTGGTGTTTCTGAAAGTGCATGTAGTTCACAGTGACTTTTCCATGTCTGCAAACTCAAATTAGAAACTGGGGCCTGATGCATGATTTCTGGGCAGCATGTGCTACTCTTTGTGTATTCAGAAGTAGAATTATGCCGTAAGCCATTCTTACTAATGCTGATTAGTTCATTGTTCCTTAGGGGTAGGTTCGTTTCATTCTTAGGACAATAAAATTCAAGAAAATTAGAAACTTGACTATTTAAACAGAGAGACTGAATAGGTAAATGGACAACGGCCAGACCATATATAAAAACTCACTTGCAATCTACGGAAACCATCCCAGGAAGCCAGCTTGCTTGGACTCAGACTGCTGTCCCGGCAATGACTCAGGATACTAACTATAACCTCTGTAACAATTGGCCCCAGAGGGTCAGGACTTGAGTCACAACGAACGGCTCTAACGTTTGTTCCTACTTGCAGCTTAGGAGCAGCCAGGAAAAGCCAGAAATGGCCCCGGAAGCCATCACACTGGTGCCTCCAGCTGCCCGGTGCCCACAGCCTCCTGCAGCCCTCGCCGGAAGCCGCTCCTTTCTTCCCTAAGATGCCTTCCCACCTGGCCTGCCTTCGAGTCTCTGCCGAAGGCAGCAGGCTCCCCGCGACAGCGAGCGTGGAATCACTAGCCTTTGCTTGTCCTCATATGGTTGTCTTTATTTCCACAAAAGTGAAAAAACCACCTCCAGATCATTGTGAGACCACCCTGACCCCCAGGGCCGTCTCCTTGGCGCCGAGGTGCACACTGGGGGATCTCTCCGGTGGCATTTTTTTGGGCCCCTCAGCACCAGGCCTTTCCCAGGGGGGCCCTCACCGGGGTTGGGAGCCTCCCAGGAAAACACAGCGAGGCCCCTTCCATGTAGGCAGTCCCCTAGCTGGCTGCCAGCTTGTAGGGACTCCCCGGGGACCTCATTTGCTATCTGACTTTAAGTTCAGATGAATATTCTCAGCCCTTGGAGCTCCTTATTTCTGGCAACTAGAAATGACAAGAAGCTTTTTTGTGGTGGGGGGCGGGGCAGACCTCAGAAGAGACAGTTACTTTTGTAAATCACTTACCCAACCAGTTGTTTTATTTACGGCATTTCTGTATGTGAACTAACCGCTGGAGGGCTCAGACCTCAGCACGGTGCCTAGTGCAATCCATTGTCTTCAACCCAGATGAATGTCTGGGGAGCTGTAAGTGGTCCTTTTGTCTAAACTGAGTGAAAGATGCTTAGGACCACCAATTAAATGGGAAGCAGAACCTCAAAGTATTAGGAATAGAAGATATGCTAGGTCAGAACGAGCCTGGCGTCCCTGTCTGTTGTTTTAAGAAGATGTATTTACATAAGTTAGAACTACAAATTGAACAAGATAAATGTTTGCATTTTGGTTGGTTGTGGTGGACGAGAGTTCATTTGTGTTCAATCAGCTTGGCTTGGGGAGAAAGTACACTGTGAAAACAAAACTCTACACCTTTGCAATTCAGCAAACAAAACTTCAGACTCAAGCAAGGGTCTGGTCACTGTTACCTACTTGAGCAGAAGCAGAAAAGTAGCTCTTTTATTCTAGCAGAAGAGGGAGGAGAGAAATCTGCTTTAAGTTTTCCATGCAATTCACAGACGTACAGAATTCTGACGTTGGGAAGAATTTGGAGAGCGTCGTCCCATTTCACAAATCCTGTTTCCTCCTCGGGCCACTGGTCCTCTAAGATGCTCCCTTAACATAGGATTCCCAGGGCAGAAAAGCTTGGGCAGCAGTGCACTGCATCTCTTCCCCTTGGTGGTCATTACACACAGCACGTCGGCACACGGAAGTAAAGGAAGCCTGTTCTACTTAATCCGCGTGCGCGATGACTGTGGAAAGGTAGAATACGCCTTGGGAATTATTTATTTAGTCCAATCTCGTTTTTTAGTTAAGCAAAGTGAAGCCCAGAGCTGAGTGGCCCGCCAAGGTTGCACACTCTTGGTGACGGACTCTGGACATGCTCCCTGATCTCCTGGCTTTCTTAGTACCCCAACCTGCCTCCCCGTGCTCCCTGGGCCCTTGACTCACCCATCCATCCAGATACTCTCACTGACCTAAAGCCCCTTTCACATGGTTGGAGGGCTGTTATCACTACTCGGTGGAAGCAAGGCCGGTGATGCAGCCTTTCCCTCGGGCTTTCCGTGCAAGCCCAGTCTCGGTTCCAACGCTCTCCTCCAGGGGCACACGATAGGCAGATTGTGTGTACAGCACAGTTTGTTAAGGAGATAAAGACTTCGGAAGTTTTCAATAAAATCGAAACCATTTCTGGTCCTGCTGGTTTGCCCCTAACACCTTACTGGTAACCGAGGCACCGGGGCTGGCGGGGGGCGGAGCATTTGGGAGGCCAGTGCCCCCCACCCCCTGGCAGACCACTTTAACTCCTGTAAGGAGCCGGGGGGAGGAGGAGGAAGTCTGGGCAACTCACAGCACAGCAGCCTCCAGGAGACCCCTGTGCAGGATTGGGGTCTGTCCCCTCTCTCCTGCAGCTCTCTGCTCTGCCCCTGGGGGAGGTCCGGTGGTCAGCTCTCTCCTTCCCTCAGGAGCATGGTTGGTGTGGTAAATTCTGAGGATACTGTTCTTTTTAGTTCTTCTCTTTGACCAGATCCCTTTGCACCTACTCTGTTGGTGACCTTCCTGTCCCCTATGTCATTTTCCTCCAAGTTCAGGCGGGTGTTTCTTGCTGGCACCTCAGGTTCCCTGATGAAAAAGCTTAACTGGAGAGTTGGCCTCTCTTCTTTTAACTTTGACCAAGTTTCTTTTTGCTTCCCCTCCGATGACCTGATATGCAGGTCAAGGGTCTGGACAAGAACATGTGTTCGGAGCACTGTATCCCTCTCAGACAATGGATCACAAAGGATGAAGGGAGTTGAAGGCATCCATCCTGGACAGAGTGCAGCCCTGCCCTGGGCAGGAATGGCATGTTTCCCTGGAAGGGCAGGTTTCCACACCAGGCACTGGCTTCCACTCACCGTGACTCAGTATGTGTTCTGCCCTCTATAAAGCTCACAGAAGGCCTTTCCAAGAGGAGCTGTTGTTTGATTGCTTCTGAGATTTGCTCCTGGCTCTCTTTCAACCCTGCCTGGCTTCGAGCATTTTCTACCTGGGATTTCCCCACCTCTTAACTAGGACCAAACCCACCCACAAAGGGTTGAAGAAGAGGGAATTATGACATCACAAGGGTGTACTTTATCACTGTGGCTCACAGAACTTGCTGTTAAAACGGAGTTGGGTTGTTGGTGTTATTTTTATCTTTGCTTTATTTTGGGTCACTACACGTATAGCCATGTGTTCTTGTGTTGTGCCGTGTAGCTAGAAGACCTCAGCGGATTCAATTATTTTTAGCTGTATCTCCACAGTGTACCAAGAACAAAAAAAAGTACCAGACTCCCTATAAAAGTGTCTTGGGATAGATGTGCTCACTTGTGCCAATCCGGCTGGTTTTTAGAAGTTCTGTTTTTGAATAGAAGCTTACTGGTTCCTTATTCCAGAATGATGAATCGCATGTTTCAAGCACAGTCTTGAGAGATCCGCACCGTGAAAACTACAATATTCAGACCCGAGATTGTCAGGATAGTGGCACCAGCGCCCTGTGTCGCCGTCTCTGCCCTCAGGGGAGGCAGGGTGGTCGCGGAGTTTCGCCTTCACTGGTCCGGCCACCGGCAGGCAAAACCCACCCAGTGAGCCACAGCCCGGGAACTGAGCGGGTTGTTGGGATGTGGTCTGGTCCAGTCATTTCCTGGGGACAGTCCTGTCCGGGAATGGTTTGTGGAGAAATTTGGCAGATCCCTTCCAAAGTCTGTTGCACCCAGGTCCCCTCAGTCTCCCAGGAGTTCAGCACCTGCCAGGAAGTGGGGGCTGGAAAACAGGGGTTTCTGATCTCATCCCCTGGGTGGGAAGCCCTGGAAGCAGCGGTGAGACCCCGAGAGCAGCAGGGGTGTCGCTGATGAAACAGAAGGAAGGCTAAGGGGACAGAGATCCCGAGAGCTCAGTAAACTGAATGTTGTGCAGCTTTTAGAACAAATTCCCTTCCCAGCTGGCTTGGGCTTGAGGGTCAGCAAATGAACCAAGCGGTGCCAAAAGCCTTCCATGCTGCTGCTGGACGTGAAGATGTAGTCGGGGTTGGTCATTCCGGTGGGATGGGTGGAGATGGTCTCTTCCTGTCAGAGGAACGTTTTCTCTCAAGATTTGAAGAAGTTAAACCTCATACCAGTAGGAAACCACAATCCTGTTGTAGTCTCACAGGTACTTGAGGGAAGCAGGGCTCCGAGGACCCCGTAGGGCCCAAGCCCAGAAAGAAATGAATTCCCAGTGACAATCCTTCTCCTTACCGGAGTCCGTCACACGTTCGCCTCTCAAGTACCGTGACGTCTGGGCTGCTCGCCATTTTGCCAGCAAAAGAAAAGTAATACTGGCAGAGTCCTCGTTCCGTGATACCAGGCATGAAAAGAACAGAGATGAAAGGATTTCTCCCTTTAATGATAGGGAGTGTACCCCTACTGGGTGAGGTACAAGAAGTTGATAGGTCAGAGAAGACCCTCACGATGACACCAGGGGAGGCAGGAGATGCTGAGTTAATTCGTGAGAGACGAGAAACCACAGACCATTTGAATGAGTTGGAGGCCAAACCTAAAGGAGACACGGTGACCCCTGGTTCCCTGCACACGGTGGGGAGCGGAGTCAGCACTGGCCATCCTCTTTTGGAGAAAAGTGGAAAGAGAAAGTATGGGGTTCTCTCCACATCCTCGTGGTTGGAGTGGCTGGCGCGATGGAGAAGGCAGGCTCAGTAGTAGTTTGAGAGACTGCTGCGGGGTCAGGCTTTATGGTCCAAGCTCCCCCTGCCCCGTCTGGGGTTGAAGAGCTGTGGTCACGCACACACGGAAAACACTGCATAGCCATGGTGCTCGGTAAGGGTCCAGAACAGGGCAGAAGCCAAGTGGCAAATGGGGTATCTGAAATGCCGATCCCATCCCTTTGGGGGAAAAGAATGTGTTTCGTATGGCAAGACGTACTATGCGAAGTATTTGCACAGCATCCTGAGAAGTGGCCAAAGCTTAATCGATTCATTAAATTGGGAATACGTTTTGAAACGGCACTGAAGGCTCTCGTGAGTCGAGGGGGGAGGCATGGACACCCCCTAAAGCACAGACAACCCACTCCCAACAGAGCGAGGTCATGGAAAAGCAGGAGATCCAGAAAGAGGAAACAAGGGATGAGTCCCGCTTTGGCCCTGGAGCACCCTCTGTTATTCGAAGCTAGCAATCTAACAGGAACTTCATACGAAACGACCCTGTTCTTCACGTGGATGGTGGTTTCATATCCTTTAGTGCATTGAGCAGAATGTTTCCAAGATACCGGAGGAACGAATCCACACAGACCTGCTCCTTTGTGACCACACGCCCACCCCGCCCCGTGAGTGGTAAGAGCCTAGAGCTGCATGTGCAACACTGACAGCTCAGAAAAGAGCTTTCCCTCCCGGCTGCTGGGAGGAGGAGCCCATGGCCTGATGGGTGCGGGCAGCCCCCTGCGCTGCCTGCTTTTGCAGAAGACTTAGTGTCGGTAGCTCACAGCTCATTACAGGCAAATTACCACAAGACACCAGAGTGGAAGCTGGGCATAAACTAGGTCTGTTCATTAAGGTGACCCAGAAACCTTGGCTTCTATTTCATAATTGGTTTTTGTCTATGGAATCCAGAAGTCATTTCAGCTTTTGAACATTTCTACTTTCTTCCGAAAGGAAGGCAGAAGACATTCACTTCATAATGGAATTTAGGGACTTAGCTGTGTGTTCTTGGAACAGGGGGATGTGATCTCCAGGAGGCAGTCCTTTCTCTGCAATGAGTTTTTGGGGCTCAGGTAGGAGAGCTAAGCTGATCCCCTCTTTCGAGATCTTTTAAGATCCCCGTTCTTTTAACAGTGCCAGGAATAGAACACTGAATGTGAGGATAAACATAGAATGTATACTTTCCAAAATAAGTTGGAGGGATTTACTACATTTTCTTACCAGAGTTTTAAAAGTCAATCACTCTGGAGACATTGATTCACACTGAATGGCCCCAAAGCTGACACGGGGCTGCTGCAGAAGGCAATCCTACACGTGCGTCCTTAACACTGACCCAGGTACAGCCTGGCTGTCAGGGTTTGGGTCCCTTGTTTTTGTGAGGGGAGGGAAAGAGGGAGTTCATTTTTAATCAGGTCTCCCTGCTACCTGGGCTAAGTGATGAGGACAGAATGAATATTAACTTGAAGCTCACAAACTTTCATAATACAGTGAAAACTATTTTGGTTCTTAGATAGTTCCTGTCATTACTGTTGTAGGACTCCTGCTATGTAAATCGCAAATTTATAGTCCTGTGACTATTTTAAAACTTCACGCATAGGAGTTGACCCTGGTTTTGGTTGTCTCCTAAAGCCTGGGCGATCGCATCTACTTCAATCTCTGAAAAAACCCAAAGGGGAGCTGTGGAAATGTGCACGGGAATGACAGTGTTACAGATGAGCACCCTATGGCCAGAGATCATATGATCAGAGAGGTCAGAGGGAACTCCAGGGCAGAGCAAGGAAGTGCACTAAGACTCATCAGTAAAAACAACAATTAACAGTTACATATTAGCACGGAGAGCGGGGTTGCTCAAAACCTGGTTTTACTGTTTCCTATGAAGTAACAAAGGAGGTGTCAGGTTATCTAACATCTCTGATCTTGTAGGTGCGAGGGCAGATGCATCCTGAATTGGGTCCCCTTAAGAAAACAAGACAAAGAACTCATCAAAAAGACAGCACAACCTCTGACCTCTCAAAAACAGAATGATGGGGGCGCCTGGGTGGCTCAGTTGGCTAAGTGGCTGCCTTCGGCTCAGGTCATGATCCCAGCGTCCTGGGATCAAGTCCCACATAGGCTCCTTGCTTGGCAGGGAGCCTGCTTCTCCCTCTGCCTCTGCCTGCCTCTCTGTCTGTCTGTGCTTGCTCTCTCTCTCTCTGACAAATAAATAAATAAAATCTTTAAATAAAACAAACAAACAACAGAACGACGGTAAGGATCTCAGGGTGTCCAGGTAGCGCTGGTGGTAACCCAGGGACTGAAGACACAGCTGGGAGGGTGGCAAGCCGTGCCAGTGCAGATCAGGACACTTTCTCAGAGGACTCAAGACCCATCCCAGAATTCTGCACACAAGTGATTTTTTTTTTTGATCTGGAAAATTTTATTAAGCAATAGCTGGACAACTTTTACAACTTCAAATCATCAAGAAAAAAAAAATAAGAGATTAATCCATCTCAATAATAAAGACAGAAAATAATTTGGACAAACCACATCATTTTGAATGCAAACCATGAATGCCTTCTAGAATACCTCCCGCACAATCTAGTACACAAAGTACATCAGAAGAGAGCCAAATAAGGGTGAGCTCATTAGAGTGCAAGTGGGACTCTCAGCAGATCTTGCTTGGAAAGTAAAACAAAGCAGGATGCTGGAATTGAGAACCAAAGCAACATGGGTGGGACTAAGGTGCACACAGCAGCGCGGTATCCCCAGGGTTTGGCTAAGAACATGCTGGTGGTCTGGTTTGGTCTGGGACCTGTGCACCTGCAGCGTGCACTTACAGTTTAAAAAAAAAAAAAGAAAGAAAGAAAAGAAAAAACGCCAGTAGTAATAAACTCAGAAATTATGTTCAAATTTACAGTACCAAAATAATGCATTTATAAACAAATGCGAAAACAATACCCCTTTGGTAAATAATACAGTGCCTTTTTCAGTCAAATGCATAACCCATGCTTCTCTACAACATGAAAAAAAATTTATCTACAACAACAGGATCTTAGAAACCTACCCCCTCCCCTTTAAAAGAACTTGTAAACAGGAAATGTTGGTACAAGTTACAAGAAAATTGCACAAAGCCAAAGAAATGAAAACAAAATTAGCCACAACTTTTCAGAGCTTCCATCAGCCGGAGCGAAGGGAATACACAGACGGTGACAAGATCTGAGTTGTGTGCGATGACGAAATCCCAGGAACTCAATAGTTTTGACACATTTTGTCTCAACTAACTTTGCTCACAACTACTGGCCTGGGCAAGGGACAGAAGGCCCACACAGGGACACGATGGGTTCCTTTCAAAAAATCTTTTCAACTTGCAGATAGCGAACACTGCAGAAGTAACTCAAGAATTCAAACCTGCCTGGGCACAGACTCCTTGGTTCTTTTCTCAGCCCACTCTACGGTTTGCGGGGGTAAATGGGGACTTATTTGGGGGCCGTTCTCCAGGGAGTCCACCGAGCAGGGCACATGGATGTGGAGGCTCCCGTGTCTTACCTGCAACTGGTGCTTTTGCGTGATTTTAGGAGAACAAACACCATTCCAAAAGCATTTCTTTCTAGAGGTGAACCTGCTAAAGGTTATTTTAAATGCACGGGTTCATACTAATGCTGGAAAAGCAACGCTTCTCTATAAAAAGGCCATGGTTTTGAAACATACCTTCCAAGTTCGTACAGTGGCATGAGGAGATGGTCCCACTTTGAGCCCTCAGGCTGGTAGAGCTGGACAGGAATGGAGAATTTTGTCCAGGCCAGGTCGTCCCTTTCATGTTACAGATGGACAAACGGAAGCCCGAGGTCACCCTCCAACTTGGTGGCAGAGCAGGCTTGACCCCAGGATCAAGAGGATTACAAGATGAACGTACAG
>RCUC01136678.1:0-46297 GCA_003697995.1 Taxidea taxus jeffersonii
AGAAAAATAAATGACCCAATAGAAAAGTAGGGGGTGGATTTTATAGAAGAGGAAACACAAATAGTTCCTAAACATATGAAATGATGTTCAATCTTGTCATAAAACAGAAAAATGTAAATTAAAATCATTGTATCATCTCACACCTACTCTGTTGCAAAAAATTAGGGATTGATATGCTACTGAGGAAGTGGGACAAAGGACGGCAGGTTTTTTTTTAAGATTTTATTTATTTGAGACAGAAGGCGAGTACAAGTGGGTGAGAGGATCAGGAGAGGGAGAAGCAGACTCCCTACTGACCAGGGAGCCCTGTGTGAGAACATGGAGATCATGACCTGAGCCAAAGGTAGACACTTAACCACCTGAGCCACCCAGGTGCCCCATAGGACTGCAGCTGTACCTGTAAATGTCTACAACTTCTTTGGAAAACAGTTTGACGGTAACTGGTAAAACTGAACATGTCTATACCCTGTACCCACCAATCCCGCCTCTAGACATATCAGCCTACAGAAATGTGTGCTTATGAGACACATACGAGGGGCACCTGGGCGGCTCAGTCATTAAGCATCTGCCTTCCTCTTGGGGTTGTGATCCCAGGACCCTGGGATGGAGCCCCGCATCGGCTTCCTGCCAAGCAGGGAGCCTGCTTCTCCCTCTCCCACTTCCCCTGCTTATGTTCCCTCTCCTGCTGTGTCTCTGTCAGATAAACAAATAAAATCTTTAAAAAAAACAAAAACATAAAGACACATACGACAGTATATATAGCAGCACTGTTTGAAACAAGGATCAGAACCGGAAATGTCCAGCAGTGGAAGAATTAGTAAGATGTGGGTGTTACAACCGAACATTATGCACTAGATTATCATGTATCATTACACAGCAATGGAATTTTATCACATAGCAATGGAAAATGAATGAGGCATCAACAAAATCCCTGACCAGTCCTCCTCAAAATTGTCAAGGTCATCAAAAACAAGTCTGAGAAACTTTCACAGCCAAGAGGAGGCTTAGGAGAAATGAGAACTACATGCGTTGTCCTATCCCGGATGGGATCCTGAAACAGAAAAAGGGCACCAGGTAAAAACTAAGAAAATGCAAGTGAACTATGGACTTTATTAACAATAATGCATCGGGGGATGGGGAGGGGGCTTGGGTGGCTCAGTCAGTTAAGCATCCAACTCCTGGTTTTGGATCAGATCATGATCTCGGTTGTGAGGTTAAGCCCCGTGTGGGGCTCTATACTCAGCAAGGAGTCTGCTTGGGGTCCTCTCTTTCCCTTTCCCTCTACCCCCCACTCCCACTCGTGCTCTCTCTCAAATAAATAAAATCTGAAAAATGTCTATTAATTAAAACATGAATGAGTCACAGCATTAACATGGATCAATTGAAAAAATAACATTAAGCAAAAGATACCATGGAAAAACAGACCTGACTCCACTTACTTTAAGTTCAGGAACAAGCAAATAAATGTGTTGTTTAGGATAAGATATGGTAAAACTACAACTGAGTAATGGTATTATTGTACAGGTGAGAAAAATTAGCTCACCACTTGCGCAAGGTTCACAAGACCTTCCAGGATCAGAAAATAAAGGAAGTGTACAAACAAAATTGAGAATAGTTGTTGCCTCTGGCAAGGGGAGTGGGTAGAGGGTGAAAGGCAGGAGGGAAGGGCTGTGGTCAGGTCTAAGCAGGTCCGGGATGGGGTGCGGAGGAAGGGGACGTCTGGGATTGCGAAGCATTCCATTTTTTGTCCTGAGTGGAGTGTGCACGTGTGATCTATCTGTGGTTCTTTAAACACGAGATGTTTTCATATACTTCTGTATGTATGCTATACTACACAAATTTATGTTTTTATTAAAAAGAAAAAAAATACTTGTCTGGCCCCTGGCAGGCTGTGGGCCCTGATGCATTGGCAGAAGTATTTTATACAGGACACTGCTCTCCTGGATCTCCTTAGAGGTCTCCACGTGGCCCTGACCTCCAAGTAGTTCCCCTTGTGTTTCCCTAAGCTGAGGGGAGCTGCCTTCTGGTCATTGCATGCCTGGCTTGAGTATATGCTCACCTTTCCAGATGAGGCTGTACACAGGGGTCATCTCTGTCACTTCCTGTCATATACCACCAGGCTCAGCAAAGCAACAGCACAGGAGTGGGAAGCAGCCTGGGCCTGCGGGATACTAGGGGGTGAGCTGGTTTCAGCCAGTCCAAGATAAGGCTTCCATCTGGGCACCACCCCGGCTGGAAGGCACAGGCCTCTCTCAGGACTCCCACTCAATTCCTGGACAAAAATCCCCACTGCCCCAGGGGACTGATAAGAGAGATGGGCCAGTGGGCCAAGTAGGCTGAGGTCTAGATGGGAGATGATCTCTGGGCCACAGAGCATGTAAAACTAAATCTGCCACTGAGAGGGGCTCAGGGCAAATCTGTTGATTCAGCACCAAAAGGGGTCCAGCCACCTGTAGGTCACTGATTCTGTTTAGCCCTGGGAGGCTGATCTACTCCCACAAGCTCCACGCAAGCCTTGAGCATTGACATCCCTGCCACGAAGCCCCTTCACATCCAACAACAGGGAGACAGAACCAGACCCTCTGAGTTCTCTTCCAAAGGAACGTGGAGGTACAGAGAGCCTGAGAGTTACCCATGACCACAGAGCCAGTGGCAGGCCATGGACCTGAGGCTTCCACCTAGTGATGGAAAGGCCCTCCCTTTGAGAGGCTCAGCCCTCCTACTGGGGAGAGTGGGATTCCTTCAATGGGACATTGACAGAACATAGGTACTCAGAACACAAGTAGCCAGCAAACACCCCCACGCACCATAAACCTCATCAAGCAGTCTTCCACAGCCCTAGATAGAGTAAACAAGATCTGATCTGTCTAGAAAACATTCCCCAAACTAGATCCAGGAAGGGTTGTCCTATGGGGGAAGGGGCCCCAAATGCCAAAGGCCCAAGAAAGCAAAGGCAGATGCCTTGGCAGACATCACTAGAGTCTACCACAAGCTCTCAACTCCACTGAGGGAAGCAAGTGGGAGTTTCAGAGACTAGGGAGTTCCTGGTTCACCCCTAACCTGAAGCCAGTAAATGGACTGACTCCATGGGTAGACTGGGACACCAGAAGAGGCCTCATAACAGGAGAAGGGGAGGCTGCAGGGCCAGTCTTGGCTTACAGATTCACTCAACAGAGAAAGGACCAGCCAACCAGAACCCTTAAACATTCCAAAAAAGATTCCGTACTATCACTCTGATCCTCCTCCTGGGAATTTGCCCAAAGAAGGAAAAAGCTGTGAGCACAAAGGAGGTCACCAGAGGGTTGTTTATAGACAGACAGTGGAAGATTTAAGTGACAAAGGAGAGCCGAGAGCTGAGTCGTGATGATGTTGCCCTTGACAGTCTGGCTGGCAAGGTTTAAATGCAGCAGAGCTTAGGCCTTCTTGGTCCACATTCTCTTTATGGCTCAGGGGTATAATGTTAAGATGTGATAACATAAGCAAAGGGCTTGCCTTGTGGCCTGGCCCAGATGATCGCTCAAATAGCAACTCAAGCAAATGAAAATGATGGAATGTTTATCACATTTAAAACTGGCAAGAAAAATTGGGGCGCCTGGGTGGCTCAGTGGCTAAAGCCTCTGCCTTCAGCTCAGGTCATGATCTCAGGGTCCTGGGATCGAGCCCCGCGTCGGGCTCTCTGCTCAGCAGGGAGCCTGCTTCCTCCTCTCTCTCTGCCTGCCTCTCTGCCTACTTGTGATCTCTGTCAAATAAATAAATAAATCTTAAAAAAAAAAACTGGCAAGAAAAACACTTGACACTGGTATCAGTGAGAATACAGGAAACAAGCTATTGGAGAGCAATCTGACAGCATCCATCAAAGCCTTAAATGGACATAGTCTGAGACCCAGAAATTACACTACAAAGAACTTGACCTGTGTGTCTTCAGATTATGCCAAAATATGTTCATGACAGTGCAGACTGTAATAATTATATACAAAATTGGAAACAAGTGTCCACCAACAGCACAAGGAGTATAGTAACTGTTCCATGCACAGAATGGAATTCTGTGGAACTGTCAAACAAGGAAGAGCACGCAACCTCGGGCAGGAATTTCTCTGAGTGACAGCATGACTGCTTTAGTGTAACTTTCATATACAGATTAAGTAAAAGTTCAGAACTATTCTTCTAAAGTTAGAACCAGAACACTTATTTTGTAGAGAGACACTGGGGTTCAGTAGTTTGGGAAGTTGGTAGATTTTTAATCTTACACCTTTCTTTGAGCTTTGAAAACTGGGCGTGCATGTATGTAACACATATACAATTACAAATGCATGTGTTCATGGAGCTGCGTGGATGTCAGAATCATAGGCCATTTGTTTACTGGTTTTTAGTTCTATACATATATATATGAAAGTGTGTATAGTTTGTGTGCATGTGTGTATATATAAATCTCTCTACATATATAGATATAAAAAATTTATCTTAACCATTTTTCAGTTCGGTGGCATTAAATACATTCCTGTTGTTCAACCATCACCACCATCCATTTCCAGAAAATTCTAAATGGAGACCTTTCCGTTAAACACTCTAAATTCTCTCTCTCTGCTCCCTGCCCCCAACCCCCAACCAACATTCCACTTTCTCTGAATTTTGGCTTCTCCAGGGATCATGTAAGTGGCAGCATACAGTATTTCTCCTTTTGTGACTGGCTGTTACACTTGGCACGTCCTCAAGGTTCATCCATGTTGTGCCGTGTGACAGGACTTCCTTTTTAAGGCTGGATTGTATTCCATTGTGTGTACACACACACTGCATTTTTTGTTTATCCATTTACCCAACAATTTAACACTTGGGTTATTTCCACCTTTTCACTGTTGTGAATAATGTTGCTATGAGCAAGGTGTGCAAGTGTCTGGTGAAGATCCTGCTTCAGTCCTTCTGGCTACATACCCAGAAGCAGGATTGCTGGACCGTGTGGTAATTGTTTAAACTTTTAAAGAACTGCCAGACTGTTTTCCCCACAACTACTCTATCATTTTACTTTTCCACCAACAATACATGAGGGTACTCTTCTTTTTCAACTGTTTTAATGGCTGCTAAGGAGACCAACTTGTTGGCTTCTGGCTTGTTCCTGGTAATACTGTGTGATCTGTGAAATAAGTGACATGTTCTATGTTGTCAACACCCAGCATCTTCCAGTAATCTGGAAAACCCCCACACCCTGCCCCTGTCTAGCGGTGCAGCCTGAGCAGCTCAGAAGCATCTAGACAACAGAAACCTGCCATTTTGTGCCCCAAGAAGGGAAGTGGTTGCTGCGGCGCCCCTGCCCCCATCTACTTCCCCAGGACAGAGAGAAGTGGAAAACCTTAGTGAGGCACTTACCTCAATGGGCCCTCCCAGTGCCAGGGATTCCTGGCTGGCCTGGCCAAGGCCATGGTCCCCAGAGGCCACGGTGAGGTGCTTGTCGAGTCAGGCCTCATTGCCTGTAGCCAACAGAGAATGCAGTCACCATGCAGTAGGCAGTGCCTGTGGCCTCAGGGCTAGCCAAGCAGTTCTGGGCATGGCTTCCAAAGACCTGGTCAGACAGTTGTACAGTGAGGCCCCCACAGGCCTTCTGAGGTTAAGCCCCCAGTTTCTGGGACCCTCAAATCCCCTCCCCCAGGTCTCTCAATATTTGGACCACAAAATGCCTGCATCAGAATAGGCAATCAAGGTGGGAGTGATTGAAGATGCAGATTCCTGGGCTTGAGCCCTGGGTTTAGATTCAGGTTTGATGCTGTGCCTGGTGATCTGCATCATCTAATTGAAAATGACAGATTCCGGCAAAAGTTGGTCACATTCTCTGAGGAAGAACTCACTGGCAGGAGCATGGCTCCCAAACTAAGGCTAGGAAGGAGAGCTCCTGACATCAAACCTGTAAGGGCCATTTCTGCCAGATCCCTGGCACACAGCAAGGGTTCAGAGTGTGAAAGCCCAAGACGGGGGCAGGGAGCACCATTCCTTAGGACCCTGGCTCCCTGCTTAGCTGAAGGACCTCCAGAAAAAAAAAGACAAAAAGGCTTCAGAGTGATACCACCAATGCACAATTCCTAAGGGTCTGGCATTTACCCTGGTAATGGTAATAGAATACACAATGGGCACCACACTGAACTCCTTGCTGATTCTGTACTCAGCCCAGAAGCTATGGGAGCTCAGGCCACATAAGCAAACTACCTGGCCCCTGACCCATAGCTCTGACAGTGGGAGAGCAGAGACTTTTAAAGAACCTAGCCTGATTCCAAACTGGGGCTATGAACAAGCTGGAAGCGGCTGGGGGAGGACAGGGTCAGTTAAAACTTCCCCTTCCTTATTGGTGTGTGAAATGCCAGACACCAGAGGGTACCCGTGGTGATTACAGGCACTTGGGAGCCCATCCCTTGTCAAGATCCTTCATCTCCTGGAAGGTGGTTCAATGGGACAGCCAGAGAGCTGGGCAGCCTGATTCTGTCCCTGCTTTCTGGGAATCCCTGCCCTCATGACTTTATTTCGTGAGACCAAGTGATTGTAGCAATGCCAGGTGAGATCTTCAGCACCCTTTAAGTCACACTCCTCCTATTCTTTGATGTTGACCAAGAGTGTCTTCAATCCTACATCAGGTGTGCTAAAAATGCAGCTTCAGTTGCCTCTTCCAGTCCGGTTTTGACCCTAGCCTGGTCAGGATAGAAATGCTGGAGCTGTACGTCGAGGGGTCAGAGGGATCCAATCCAGGGTGCTGCTGGGATGGAGGGCCTGGGATGATCCAGGGGCTAGCAGCAGAGGTGAGGGCCAGCCCAGGAAAGGGGAGGAACATGCTGGTGCTGACAGAAGGTTAATACACAGGGCTTGGGCTCCAAGGTACATCCTGACGCCATGGGAATCTTAGGGGCAAGTGACAAGTCTGGCATGTGGCAACACATAGACTGGTTGTGTGGGGGCTTCATCCCAGAAGTTTCACCTTTTTTCCCAATGCACTGACTGGTAACAGCTGCTAAGAGGAAGTCGAAGGCCATGAAGCTACGTCCAGAGCAAGCACCGAGGCCAATGAGCAGCGTCTTCTCCCCGCAGCATGCTCACCTGGAACACCCCCAACTGCTAGCTGGGATCTTTAAAAACTGCTTGATCAAATGGTGCTGCCCAGGCTCTGAGTCTCATACTGAAAGATACTTGAACAGTAACATTTTTGCCCATTTGAAGTGGTAGTTATCATGTTCTGAGCTCCTAAACTACGGTACACTTCCGCTATTTACTTCCGCTATTTTTACATTGTAGCACAGAACTTTCCATTTATATCAAAATCACATTTTGTAAAACCTTTGACTAATTTTGTTTTAGTGAGCATTTGGGCCTAACTGTAACATTCTCCCCACCTTCACCTCCAAGTTAAGGGTACAGTGAAAAGCATGGCATCTTAAGAAGAGGGTAGGTGAAATCTCCCAGCACCAAGCCCAGGGAATGTGCCCCCTGTTGACCCCATGACAGAATGCCATAAGACCTGTTTAGTGCCCTTGACAGAACTGGGCAGAACCAGCCACAATCAGGTGAAAGACTCTGCCTCAGGAGAATTTAACCAATCAAAAATGCAAATGGGTGAACCAGCTCAGTGTTACCCAAAGTTCCCAATATTCCTGGCTCCCAACACTCTGGGAAGAAAGGGAGTGTATTTATGGCAAATAATTCTGGGGCTGAATCAATGCATTGTGAATCAGAGAACCCCATCCCCCCAAAAAAAGAAAAATAGGAATCTATAAAGGGCTTCCATTCTGATCAACCCAACACCATTACTGTACAAAAAACAGTTTTATTAGTTAGTTACCCCAGGTGTGCCTCTGTTCATGCTCTAGGTCACACCCCTTTCTCAGATCCGGCCCAGGCTCATAGGCAAGTTACCAGATTAGCAAATAGGAAAATTGTTCTGCAAAATAGCAACTGTCAGCTTAAGGCATTACTAACATTGCAGAAGGAAGCAAGGTTACTAGGGAAGTTTGGACAGCTCAGGATGATGATTTCCGGAACAGGAAACCCTCTCTGAAAGGGCCAGCCCATGCTGCTGTCTGACATGGGAAAGGACACTCTTGCTCTGGGTGATAGGTCACTCCTTTAAACTCACCCACAATGTCACAGACAAAACTCTGTCTATTCCTCAAGCTTTCAGATTTAGAAATTAGTTATATAAAAAGCACTCTGCCCCAGAAGCCCTGACACATCTACAGGCCTCCCAGAGAGCTCAGTCGATCCTCCCTGACTGGAGCAGGGGAGGATAGAAATATATGGAAGGTCGGTCAGGCTCAGTTTTTAAAAATGAATTCACTACTAGAAATATGGAGCAAGGGGTAGAAACCCCTGCTGCAATTACATGCGGAATCATTGTCCTCCCAGAGAGCGGGCTCCTCCGGGCTCCTTCAGTCCACGGAAGTGCTCAGAGCAGGGCAGGCCAGTGTGGCCACAGAGCTGCCGCCTGCCTCACTGCATGCCGAACCACTGCTCCTGGTCAGCCCACTGGGCCGCCTCACTGTCGCTGCCCTCCAGGTCCCCTTCTTCCCCACTCCCTTCCATGTCGTCCACATCCTCCTCCTGAGTGGCATCCGTGGGACTCTCCTCCTTCTCCATCTTCTGCATCCCCTCTAGAGACTTCTGGTCATTGGGGTCCAAACTAGGGGACAACAAAACAAAGGAGAGGCCTGAATCTCTGCCTTGCTTCTTGCTGGCTGTTGCGTCATCTCCCTGGCACGGCAGTGAAATGACCACCCAGTCACAGAGAAACTGCTAACGCCTGGCCTCTCCAAACAACTCTGGTTCCACAGGCGAGATCGAGGGAGTCCACCACTAGAAGTGAAAAAAGGTGTCTTGTCCTAATTTTTAGAAATCTCAATTTGACTTTTCTCCATGTATGTCTTATAAATTTTCACACTTCTTACCCCAGCATTCTGCTAGAGGAAGATAGTAGATAACACAAATGAAAAAGCAGCAAACAACCATTAACAGAAAAATTCAAATGTAATTTCTTAACAGTATCAGGTTTTTAAGCTACAAAGTTACAAAAAAATACTTATTTTTCTGTGAGTGAAGCTGTTTCATGTTATGATATAATTAACCACATCAGCATTTTAGTAGTCAACCAAAATTGTCATGCTTACCATGGAACACATCTGTCGGCTCCTAGGTTAGACCCCAGGACCCAAAGCTACCTCTACTTGGGCACACGAGTTTAGCAGCTAAAAATCACTACACATGCCAAAATTCCTAAAGTTCAGAGTCTCCAGAGCATTTATTTACTTGGCTTCTATGCAATTCTTCCTCTAGCCTTTGTGATTATCACCAAGGCCAGGAGGTGTCCAAATGCTAGCAAATTCCACCTCTACTTATATAACTACAGAATGATTTGTAACCTCTTCTCTGAAACCCTGCATACAACTCTCACCCACACCCAGGGCTCCCCATCCTTGGGACTCCCACCTTGCCTTCTAGAGACTGCTATGAAAGCACTTAGCACGTGACACTGATAAGTCTACATGCCTGAGACTCAGCGTTCCCAGAATCGCAGCATACCCAGTGGTTACTGAGATGCCAGGTGCTCAAGTGCTGAACAAATAAATGGATGTGATCAGACTCTATTAAAGACAGGCCTTCACCATAACCTTACAGACACACAGACAACCCTCAAAGAAATCACTTCTATATTAAACAGTAAGAATACCACTATTTATTTAGTATTTACTATGTACCAGGCACAGCACTAAGAGCTTTACATGGAATAATTTAATCCTCATTTAATCACTAAATACCTAATAAGGTAAATATAGACAAATTTGTTAGTAACTTGCCCAAGATAACAGGTGAAGGTAATATTCAAATTTCAGAGCTTAAGTTTGTTACTACAGTAAGTAGAAACATGGGAAAGTACTTACAATACTTTGATTTGAAAAAGCAGAATATAAAATATATACTACATATACCCTATAAAAATATGTTTATGTGTGGGCAAAGCCAGAAAGATGATCTATACAAATGAAAACAGATGATATAGTGGTATGGGCTGGCTATGAGTGAAACAGTTCTTTAATGTTGCTTATAATATGCTTTATGAATTTTTTTTTTTAGAAGTTATGTACTCACAAATAACTCTTCTACCATTACTATTATTACTCTGTTTTCAACCATGGTCACAAAAGTGTGTTTCCAGAACTCCTATTACATAGTTCCCTGCCTCCTCTTCCCCTCATTGACCTTCCCCCCAATGGGAGGCTAAGTGCCTACCTTAGTGCTATACTATATTGGTCCATTGCCTCCTGATACTCATTGACAGCTACAAGGAAATCTCCTAGGATCCGATGCAGGACACAGTCACTCTGATTAGCTAGTGCGTTCCTCAGCAAAGCAATTCCATCTTCATATTTCTGTTCTCTGCCTGAAAAGAAAAAGATCCTCATTTTCCTACTTAACACAACATTTTGAAAATACACTCCTATCTCAAATCATATAAACAAAAGCACAACAATGATCAAAATCCAATAAGCTCTTTGTAGATGTCCTTAAGAGAACAGTGGTATGGCAAGAAATAAGAACAAGTTTATATGACCTCCTATTCCATTAAGAAATGTGAAGCCTGAGATCTGATTTTTTAAATTATACTCTTAAACTAAGTTCAAATAAAAAGCCAAAATGCACTTTATTTACCAAACTAGCCCAAGCCCAGGATTTCATCATAAATCAGGACTAAAAAGCAAAGTCATAAGCAAATCCAGATGGGTGGAAATTGTTCAAGCTGGCTAAAACCAGTTCTATTCAGCCCAAACCAGTTCAGGATAACCAAAACCAGATCAAAGTGAGCTGAACATGTACCAACCAAATATAGCCTGGCTGGTTTGAGCCACTCAAAAAGTGAGTCTCTGCCAATCCAAGCCAGTCTAAACCATCTACATTGGGTTGTGCTAAATATAAACCAATTCACAGGGGGTAAAACCTACTACAAAAGGCACACACCTGTCTGGTCATCTGTAACCAGCTGGGACCAGGAAATCCAAATGAGACCAGGTTTTATACAAATAACAACAAAAGGGAATAAGACACACTTACTAAGTAGTTCTGCTTTTTTCACCACAGCCTTAATGTAATCCGGCCTTTGGGTCAGGGCTTTATCTAATAAAGTTTTGGCTTTCTCCTGTGTAACTGGGTCTTCAAGACAAACAGTGGCTAAAAGGGTAAGGGTCTGTGCATTTGCTCCCAGAGTTTTGTAAACGTTGTTAGCCATTACCATTGCTTCACGAATGCTGTTGGAAGCCAAGTAACATTCAATGAGACCTGAAAAAAATTTTAAAAAAGTTTAACCACATTACCATTCTAAGCAATGCTTCCACTCTGACAGCCTTCCAAACTGCAAATCTTCAAAGCTTCAGACAAAGGGCAGGCCAGGGGAAAACTGATGACATTAGAGAGTATGGAGATGGAATAAGGAGTGCTCCTCCTCGGAGCACTTCAGGGATGTAGAAAAAGGCTGCATGCACTGCAAAGGCACCTTTAGTTAGCAAAGGAAATAAACACGCATAAGTAAAATAAAGCAGATAGGCAGCCCAGCTGCATGTTAGAGGAATAAACATGACCTTAATCATTACTTGAAATAGAGAGGATGCTGACAACAAAGCACATGGTTCCACTGCCTCTTAATGAGCTATTAATTTCTGGCTGTATTCCGTCACCTCTAGTCCTAGGCTTACGTGGGAGAAATGACAGTTCCAAGTGAATGTCCAATTCTACAAAACTACTATTTTAGTGTAATTTCTACTAATGGATCTAGGGAGCAACTTAAGAAGAAAGAACAGGTTTTCATTTGAAACATAGAAGTTATCTCAAAAGACATTTGCTGATGGGACGCCTGGGTGGCTCAGTTGGTTAGGTGGCTGCCTTCGGCTCAGGTCATGATCCCAGCGCCCTGGGATCGAGTCCCACATCGGGCTCCTTGCTCGGCAGGGAGCCTGCTTCTCCCTCTGCCTCTGCCTGCCTCTCTGCCTGTGCTCGCTCTCTCTCTCTCTAACTAATAAATAAATAAAATCTTAAAAAAAAAAAAAAAGATATTTGCTGAGGGTTTCCCTAACCTAGATGGGAAACGCTTATCAGATATACCAAGTACACCGAGACTGGCAGCTCCTGCCTCTTACCGCACCCACAAGATGCCCAACGGGGACACTTCAAGCAGAGACAACTCTCAACTCTTCTTGCCAAGAACTTGAGAACAGAGGAAGTACTTTTTGACACAAAGCTCTCATCAAAACAGAAAAACAGCTTAAACCCAAACCCACGCACCCCCGGCAGATTCCGTCTGCGCACTCCTCCGCCCTAGCAGCATTTATGACATCTGTGCACATCTGCCACACACTATGGTTACTGAACCAGACATTACCTAACTCTTCGAGCCAATGTGCTGCATTCCGAATATGGTTGTTTAGGGGCACCTGGCTGGCTCAGTGGATTAAGCCTTTGCCTTCAGCTCAGGTCATGATCTCAGAGTCCCGGGATGGAGCCCTGCATTTTTTGGGGGGGGGGGGGGGTCCTTGCTCAGCAGGGGGCAGGCCCCCTCCCCCTCTGCCTGTCTCTCTGTCAAATAAATAAATAATTTAAAACAACAAAAAAATATGGTTGTTTGCAACTACTAAGCAGTTTTATTTCCCTGCTAACAGCCCTCTTGGAGCTTCAGAAGGAAATGGAAGGAATGCTTTTCACTACTCCAATGGCTCCACCAATAAAGGAAGCTCAGCTAGAGGCTGCAAGAAGCACCAGAGAGCATAATCAGTTACTCCGCTTCAAAACTCCGAATGATATCTTTTTTTTTTAAGGTTTTGTTTTGTTTTTCTGTCAGAGAGAGAGAGAGAGCGAGCACAGGCAGACAGAGTGGCAGGCAGAGGCAGAGGGAGAAGCAGGCTCCCCGCTGAGCAAGGAGCCCGATGCGGGACTCAATCCCAGGACGCTGGGATCATGACCTGAGCCGAAGGCAGCCGCTTAACCAACTGAGCCCCCCAGGCGTCCCATCCGAATGATATCTTGAGTGAAGGCACCCATCAAGCCTCACTGGCCTGGAGAAGGTCCTCTGCTCCCAATGACTCTAACCATCACTCCTTCCAAGCATCGTGGAGTTGGTTATTTAACTGTGTTCCTGGCCTCTTATGAAACAGGCAGGCAGGAGAAAGGAACTAGCGTGATAAAAGCAGCTGAGGGACTAGGAAGTTAGTTTTAGGATCAAAAATTTAATCTGGAACCAAAAACGTGGTTTGCTGGGGATACTTTAAGAACAAATCCACAATACACAGAGTTCTCTATCTAGACAGATTTGTTCTTTACCCAACTTTCAAATTTCCTCAAATCTGAACTCATCTTCCTGTTAAGAGCAAGTCACTCTTAGACTCCTGGGTTTATTTTTAAATTCTTACAAAAATATGCTTTGAAGGAACTGCATCTTATAAGATCTATTTTAACATCTGTGACTGAGTCACCAAATGTTGCTGAAGCTGGCATAGCTCCTCTGAACTCCTAGGGTCAGTTCACATGAACTTAAAATAGTACGTAACAAAACAAAGCCTGACCGTGATCATGCCCACTCAGGAGGTCACAATGAACTGACTAGTTCCCACAACCAACACTGTCATATGGATATGAAGTTACCCTCTGAGTAATATTTCTGGCCGAGGTAAAACAACTATTAAAAAAGAATAAAGACATGACCAAGCGATCTAGCACGGTGCCAGCATAGACACACATTAAGGAGTGGGCTGTGTTTAAGAAATAAAAATAGGACCAAAAAACCCTCCCTAACTACTCCTTCATCAAAAACCAGGAAAAGAGAATGAAAAAATATATATATTGTGAAGGTCCAGTGAAAGTCCTAAATGATTTTTTAAAATGCATAATGTGGGACGCCTGGGTGGCTCAGTTGGTTAAGCAGCTGCCTTCGGCTCAGGTCATGATCCCAGCGTCCTGGGATCGAGTACCGCATCGGGCTCCTTGCTCAGCGGGGAGCCTGCTTCTCCCTCTGCCTCTGCCTGCCACTCTGTCTGCCTGTGCTCACTCTCTCTGACAAATAAATAAATAAAATCTTTAAAAAAAAAATAAATAAAATGCATAATGCAAACTCGTCCACATGTTGGCATTACCTGGGGTCTTCAAAAAAATACCAGTGCCCATCTCCCAACTGCAATATTCTGACTTAGGTAGTACTGGAGTGATGTAGCATGAGGATATTTTTGAAAAAAAATAAAAAAATTAAAATTTTTTTTTTTAATTTTATTTATTTGTCAGAGAGCGAATGAGCACAGGCAGACAGAGAGGCAGGCAGAGGGAGAAGCAGGCTCCCTGCCGAGCAAGGAGCCCGATGTGGGACTCGATCCCAGGACGCTGGGATCATGACCTGAGCCGAAGGCAGCCGCTTAACCAACTGAGCCACCCAGGCGTCCCTAGCATGAGGACTTTTAAAAAGTACCCCTAGATGGGGGCGCCTGGGTAGCTCAGTCGTTAAGCGTCTGCCTTTGGCCCAGCCCAGGGCTGGGCTCCCTGCTCAGTGGGGAGCCTGTCCTCTCTCACTCTCTGTGTCAAAAAATAAAATAAAATCTTAAAAAAAAAAAAAAAAAAGTACCCCCAGAGGACTCTAACATGCAAGGGAGTTTGGGAACTGCTGGCCTAACAAAACCTTCCATCTGGGGGCGCCTCGGTGGCTCAGTCAGTTAAGTGTCCCAACTCTTGATTTCAGTCAGGTCATAATCTCAGGGTTGTGAGATCAAGCCCCCCGCACTGGGTGTGGAGTCTGCTTAAGATTCTCTCTCTCTGTCCCTTCCCCCAACAACTAGTGAGCGCATGTGCGCTCTCTCAAAAAAACAAAAATTAAAACCTTCCACCTGATAATACTACACACCTACAGATTCACACGACTCATCTTTTTCATCTTACCTTCATAACAATCTAAGCGACAAGGTGCAAGCCGTATAGCCTCCCGAAAGTGGATTATTGCTTCTTGGACTCTGCCCATGTTTCTAAGCGCTGCTCCCTTAAGTAGCAAAGCTTGAACACTATTGCTGTTTAGCTGAATGGCCTTGGCTCCTAAATAGAGGGCCCGAGAGTAGCGTTTGCTATAAAAGCTATGACACCTGGAGAAAAAAAAAATAGTGCAACATTACCTGAGAAAAAATGGTAAAGAAACTTTATTCAAAACCAAACAGAAGGTCCTCTACATGATCCTTATTACAAGCACACTTACAGCTTTACCCTGAGATATTAGCGGGTGGGGGAAACAAAACCAAGAAAATCTAAGTATTTATTCTGGAGGGGAAATACTGATATGGAAGGGAAAAATTATGGGAAAGAACCTGATATCTGGATATGTTATCAAGCGAGAGATATTCAAAGAATCTGTAAAGCCATGGTAAATAACAAAGCGGTAGCTTCTGGCCTGTTCGCTGATGGCTTCTAGTGCTGAGCACGATGCACTATCCCAGTGGACACCTATCCCATGAAAGTCTGCGAAAAGACTCAGTGAGGTAACTAATGTGTCCCAAGTCAATGTGATCTGAATTCTGATTGTCTCTTAAACCTGTATTTTCAACCTATATGCTATTTGGGAGGAACCACAATTTCCCAAAGAATGTACTGAAAACTGGAGAGAAAAGAATCCATAAACATACCCAGAGACCACCCAGGGTTCTGCATGCTGATCAGAAATATTGAAAAGGCGGCAGCCAAGGTTCTCCACATCCTCTAGCCGCCCTTCTCTTGCCAGAAGGTAGCCATATACATCCATTCCTGGAAAGGAAGAGTCTTTTTTTAAAAAGTAGGTTTCTTTAGGGGCGCCTGGGTGGCTCAGTGGGTTAAGCCTCTGTCTTCAGCTCAGGTTATGATCTCAGGGTCCTGGGATTGAGCCCCGCATCAGGCTCTCTGCTTGGCGGCCGGCCTGCTTCTCCTCTCTCTCTGCCTGCCTCTCTGCCTACTTGTAATCTCTCTCTCTGTCAAATAAATAAATAAAATCTTTAAAAAAAAAAAAAAAAAGTAGGTGTCTTTTATTAAAAGAGCAACAGCCTTTATCAGAGCCCCCACTCAAGCCCCATCTCCAGCATGTTCTGAGCCCTTTCCACCAGGATGAGCTCTTCCTACCAGCATTCCCACTTTCCTACAGTACGACTATTAAAGGGGCGCCTGAGTGGCTCAGTCAGTTGGGAGTCTGACTCTTGGATTTAGGCTCAGGTCACGGTCTCAGGATGGTGAGATCAAGCCCCACATGAGGCTCTATGCTCAGCAGGAAGTCTGCTTGAGATTCTCCCCCACCCTCTGCCCCCCACTATGGCTTGTAGGCTCTCTCTCCCTCTCTAAAATAGATAAATCTTAAATTAAAAAAAAAAAATGACTTTTGGGGTGCCTGGGTGGCTCAGTGGGTTGAAGCCTCTGCCTTCAGCTGGGGTCATGGTCCCAGGGTCCTGGGATCAAGCCCCGCATCGGGCTCTCTGCTCCACGGGGAGCCTGCTTCCTCCTCTCTCTCTGCCTGCCTCTCTGCCTCCTTGTGATCTTTGTCTGCCAAATTAAAAAAAAAAAGAATTATTAATAAAAAAATATCACTTTTTAAACAAGGAGGGGCAGGAGGAGCAGCAGGCAGAGGGAGAAGCAGGCTCTCTACCGAGCAAGGAGCCTGACGCAGTACTTGATCCGAGGATGCTGGGATCATGACCTGAGCCAAAGGCAGACGCTTAACCGACCAAGCCACCCAGGTGACCTGGAAAGAAAAAAAACAAAAAAACAAAAAACGACTATTAAAAAGACAAAACACATCCAAAAAGTTTAAAAAGCAAAGGAGCAGATGGTTCTACAATTCACAATTTGAAAGCCAATATTTTTGGGAACTGTTTGTACCTACAACCTCTACAGTTACCCTAACTCATAACCAGAAAGGGCCCAAAAAGGCATCATGTAATTTCTTTTCAAGAAGCCTAGGTACAGTTCAGGATGCACACTTAATATGCTGGTTAGTCTCAGAAAAAGTAGCCTATTCCAGAAAAAAGCATCTAATTGTTTTTGGAGTCCAGGTGACTTAAGATCACCCCACTCCTGCTCAATAAAAAGGGTCCCATGCTTGCTATCACCCATCTCTTACCACCATCCCCCTTCATTCCTTGTTATCCCTTCAGACTCGAGGAAAATGTCTCTCTTGCCAGGATTACTGCAATACTCCCTGCTGGGCCTCAAACTTGGGCCTGAGCTTTCAACTCCAAGCTGCCAACTACTGCCAGACTAGTATTTTTAACACACCATTTTCATCATGCACACAGACCACTCAGAGAAGAGAAATAAGCACTAGGCAGGAGGGTCTCAAGACCTTGGGCATAAATTTCGTATTTCTGGATCTGTTCTCTTATCTCCCTGCTCTGTAGTTCTCATGGCTTAAGAGTCTCTAGGACTAGGGACGCCTGGGTGGCTCAGTTGGTTAAGCAGCTGCCTTCGGCTCAGGTCATGATCCCAGCGTCCTAGGATCGAGTCCCACATCGGGCTCTTTGCTCAGCAGGGAGCCTGCTTCTCCCTCTGCCTGCCAATCTGTCTGCCTGTTCTCACTCTCTCTGACAAATAAATAAATAAAACCTTAAAAAAAAAAAAAAGTCTCTAGGACTAACAACTGTCACAAGGCCATATTTTTCTGATGGCCTCTTTTGGGACTTCATAAGCAGATTCTAGCCTATCAGACCTTATTTCCCACTACCTGTCACTCATTGTCAGTCACTGGACACTCATCCCTTTAAAGTCCCTATGGCTCACCCCGTAAGCTACAATCTTTGAAATCAATGATTCTTTGTTGTTCATTCCTAATTACTTCCTTTAGTCACCTCATTACTTTCTTATTGCCTGTTCACTTACTCTCTTTTAAGTTTACTAAGGACACAGTAAAGCTAAATGCCCTAAAAGGATATTATGGTTTTGGGGATGTCACCCAAAATCTCAGGCATATCATAAATTTATAAATCATAAGGAAGGGCTATCACCCTTCCCAAAAGAAAAAGAGCCAAATAATGATCTGCCTGGAAATGACGCTTAAATTCAAGCAAAAACTGCTCAAAATGGAAGTACTCAAGTGTTAGAGACATGTAACGGACCTAAAAAAAGGTAAAAGGCTAAATAAGTTAAAAAGGTAACGTAAGTTTCACAAAATATTTCTATGAAAAATGGTATCAGTTTATTATTCTACATTGTCTGCCCTTTTTTGCTGATCCTCCCCTCTGCAGCCACTTCCACCATGCCTCAAAAATTACTTACCTTTTATCAAATAAGGATCCAACATCTGTGCCTGTTCAAACTTGAGGACAGAGTTTTTATTGTCTCCAGCTCTGAAGTACAGATCTGCTAAGCTTCCCAGCAGGTCCACGTTATCTCGCAATAAGGACTTTTTCTCTAGTGAACTTCAAAATATTAAACATTGACCCCTAAGATTCATTATGCATCCTCTTAGTTTCTGAATCTGGGTGACAGGCATATAAGCACTATTTCTTTTGTATATATATGACATTTTTCATAATAAAAAGCTTTTCAAACAAACCGTATACACTAGATTTTCTTATTCTGAGCTTGATTTAAAGAAAGTTATTCACGGTAAGAAAGCCAATATATAGAATGAAGCAGAAATCTCTCTCATTACCTAGAAAGAACTTTCTAGTTGCAGGTTTTCAGAGGACAATATGGTCCTAAATGTAATGTTATTCAAAAGTGACTTTTCATAACACAAAACCCGAAGTCCAAGGATTAGGACTTTACCTGACTAGAAAGAAAATCCCAGTCGTAAAGAGGCAACCCAAGTCAGATGCTGCAATCTACCCTTCTGGGACATCCAAGAAGACGTTCTTCCAGGTTCCAGCATGACAACTAAGGCAGCCGGCTGTGTGAGGGTTACCACTTTTGCAAATACAGAGCCGAACTAGGTCAAAGTTTACATTTAACAGGTCCTTGCAGCAGAGATTATTACCCTTAGGACCATTAAGTACATTAAGAGACTAAACCAAGCCTGAGGACAACAGGCTGCAACACCAAGAAATAAGCATCTCATATTTCTCTTTTGCTAATTTCTATTTTACACCAGATCTCCATAAAGGAAAGGGCCTCAAGAACACTGAATTAACTTTGTGGCTCTCACCAGATGGTATTGATTGCTCTCGAGTTGTCACCAGTGTGCACAAAAGCATATGCTTTGATCCACACAGAGAGCCAATCCAAGTTAGGCACAGTCTGGATCACGTTCATTGTCATCGATGCCACCTCTGCGCCTTTTACAGAAAGGGAAAGCAAACCTAATCCAACAAAAAAACGAGAAATAAGTACAGCTTAGCATCCCTCTTCCACAATGCAAGAAGCATTAGGCCACTCTTTCCATTGGCTATCAGGTAACCCTTTTCCCTATTCTAGGCAAGATGCAGATGACAAAACCACCACAATTTAACATTTCTTGATTTGTGAAAAACACATGACAACAGTAGTCTACTGAATTACTCTCTGGAAGTTAGGCATGGAAATTTTTTTTTTTAATTTACCTTTTTAGTAATCTCTACACCCAACATAGGGCTTCGACTCATGCCCTGAGATCAAGAGTCATAAGCTCTTCCAACTGAGCCAGCCAGGTGCCCTTGGCATGTACAGATTCTAATGTACAGCTAAGAGTGAGAACTATCATCTCAGAGAGTAAACAATCCATCGAAATAGACGGAGAATGAGCTGTACCTAGTATGGCATCAAGGGCTAACGGGCACTGCCTTAGCACTTCCTTATAGCTGGTGACTGAAGGGCGCTCCTGACCAGCCTTCTTGTACAGGTTTGCCAGCATCATGTTTATCTGTAATAAACAAAAACAAAAGGTAGTAAGATAAGCGTATATTGCAAAAAAAATATCTCACCATCAATTAAGTCCTGATTTTTTATTACCAGCTACTATTCTATTTTTTACTGGAAAATCTACCCACAGCCCTGTGGAAATAAACAAAGACCAATCCCATTCTTCAAACCAGAGGAAATTACTACCTTCACTTTTCCTACGTCCTCCCATTTCTAAGAGGAAAGTCAAATTCCTCTCACTTACCCAATCAAAAGGTCCCGTACTATCTGGACCAAAGATGCTGCCTCTGGAAATGGGAGTAATATTTATTTGAGAAATGTTACACAATTCTAATTACCTTGATTCTTTCGATCTTAAGACAGAAGATGAACTACCCTAGAAGTGCTCAAGTTTACAATTTTAAATGCAATTAATATCAAGACATAAGAAAATGAGGAATTCCTAACGTAGTTTGTTAAGAAAGGTCAGATGAATCTTCCCCAAAAAGAAAATGATAGATACAGAATTAAATACTTGGCTTCTCTCTGACAATTATTCTAGCAGCTAGACTCTAGCCTTTCTAACACTGACAGCACAGACCCACAGGTACTATCTGACTCATCAAAGTAATGCTACAAAAATCAAACTCTAACTGACCTCTGGAGGTACAATGATCCAGAGATTACCTCATCATTTAAATCCAGTAAATGCATTTTTAGTGTAATTCAAATTTGTTACTCAGTAGAGCTCTTCTAAAATAACCCCTTCTGAAAACACAGCAAGGAAAATTTAAGAAAACCTAAAAGTTTCAAAGAACGTAGAAGTTACAGGGAAAGTAAATGATGTTCTTAATAGTACAGAGAGAGAGAAAAAAAAAAGAACATTCCAATTTAAAATTAATAGATCTTAAACATAACAGTGTTTGCCAGATCATTAACCTAAGGAAGCAATCAACATGAGGACACACAAAAAAAGCTAATCCCCAATCTCTTCGGTTACTTGTAGCCTGGTATGCCCGATATTTACTCAAAAGAGTGGTTCTGAAGATGAAGAACATCTGCTCCAATTATGACTTACAGTATATAAGACAATGTAGTATGGCATTAATCCATACTGATGATTCAAATAATGAAATAAATGAAATACTAGAAATAAAACTTTATTTGGCCTCAGCTTTTCCATTTCAGGCTATGTTGAAAATGCAAAAGAAAATACTTAAAGGAAAACTCCAGTATTAGTGTCAATACTTGAAAAGAATAAAAGGTTAAATTTAAGATCCTTTCTTGACTGCTTGTTATTAACTATGACCGAGAGACCATCTGTCTCAACAAATATTAAAATTCCCTTTAAACTATCTGTCACTTCAAAATGAGTTTTAAATACTACCTATGAGAAAGTCAATTCTTTTTAAAACAGACCCTTACTTGGGGACATCACAAAGCCACATTCCACCAGTTATAAACACAAGCAGTCATCTTTTCCTTAAAAATAAGTGTGAAATGGTATGTTACATCTACTCTTAAAAGTTGAAGATTTACCAAGATATAATAATCTCACACTGGAATTTTCCTTTAAAATGTGAAGAAATGTGTGGTGGTGTTTACCATACATTAACAGACGTTCATTTAGACGTATTTTGACTCACTTCCTTGTCCTTTACACAGACTGAGAAGCCAGTTAACTCCCTAACGGACAAGAAAGAAAAACTGTAAATATTATAGGTTTATGTTTGAGGCACACATCTTTGTTTGTTCCTGGCTACAACAGCTCTACAGAACGAAGGATATGTATTCCTCACAAATGTGGATTCTGATAGTCCCTCTTAAAATGACAGCTTTAAACACCAAAGTGTTGGATACCACAAACTGATTTTTGCCATTACTCATTTTCAAAAATGTCCCCACCCTCAAGTCATTGAGGAAACTGTGTACATTTCCAATAAGATAAGGAAAAGGCATTATTCAAGTTTATAATCAAAATGGCATCTTCCAAAAGGTAGACACTCTACACATATGCAAAAAAATAATACTTGGGATAAGTCTTTCATAGTCTATCAGAAAACAATTTAGTATATAGCATCCAAGCTCATTATGAAACAGGTTAGTCTATAATATGCTTCCAAATGTTCTTACTAGCATAACATAAACTGAGGAAATAGCTTAGTTTTTAAAATACTCAGAAAATAGTAAATAAATTCTCAATATAAGGAGATGCTTAAACACATTCTCATCAAGTTTGACTGGTTACTTTAAAACTCAGCAACACTTAGGTGAAAAAACAACGAATACACCACTGCTTGGACTCCTTTTATGGGCAGGAGGATGTACACAGACATCTTACAGATAAAATTCACGGTTAAGCACGAGTTGCACCGAATGGGTCTTTAATGAAGTGAGGAAGGTAGGCGACATGAGAGCATATGTTAGAGTATTAACTACTGATGTGAATTCAATACTAAGAGTACAGATTCTCACTATTCATCTAACCTGGACTCAAAACAAACTGTAATCAAAGATACCCAATATAAAACTCCTTACAGAATAGTATTTTAAAAAGTACTCTTTCACATACACATTTATTTTTCCAAAAGTCAGCAGAGAAAAGTATTACTAACCTCATTTTATAAATTAAAAAAAAGTAAAGTTCAGATTGGTAACTTGCCCAAGTTCACACTACACAGTTCACAGCTTGTATGGCCTAAACTCAGACAAGATACCAGATCTCTTGATTTCAGCAGAAGATGTTCTATTGATTGTAATATGTTGCCAAACCAAACACAAATATATATCCCACATACACATAAATACATAAAGATCTTGTAACCTTGGATTTTAAAACAAAGGGATTGATAAGCTCATTCACATTATCAATTACCATTACCATGCTGTAGGTGCATCTGCACCTACAACATGCAAAACATGAAGTTTAAAAAAAAAGAACCACTGCCACCTGGAAGCATTTGCAAATTATTATTTCCTCATAAGAAATACCAAAGAATACACTTGTAGTATTCTCCAGCTATCATTTTCATCAGCTGAATTTTCAGGGTTTCATAGGAAAGTAATTCTTCTATCTCTCTGAACCTCATCCACTCCATTAACAGGGGAACACAGTGAGTCAAGAGTAAAATGTTCAGATGGACTCCCTAGGCATGGAGAAAACATGGAGGAAGTGGGCTGGAAGGACGGGGCAGGAGAATATTATGTAACAAATTGTTAATTCAACTTACTTTGGGAGTCCTTTGTCTTGAAGGGATCCCATCAAGTATAGCAATGGCATCTTTATCTTGTTTTAGCATTGTGTAACATTCAGCCATTTTGTATTTCACTTCAATTTCAGATGGAAGACACTAAGAGGCAATGAAAACATCTCTTCAAAATATAACAGTATGGCAGTTCTTTAAAATGTTATACATAGAGTTACCGTATGACCCAGGAATTCTGCTTCTGCACACAGAGCCAAGAGAACTGAAAACCTACATCTGCACAAAAACCTACACACAAATGTTGGGGCACCTGGGTAGCTCAGTCAGTTAAGCCTCTCACTCTTGATTTCAGCTCAGGTCTTGATCTCAGGGTCATGAGTTCAAGCCCTACGTTGGGCTCCATACACAGCATGGAGACTACTTAAAAAAAATAAATAACCACACAAATGTCCATACCAACATTATAATGACAGACAAAAAGGGGGAAGTAATGCCCATCAACTAATGAATACATAAAATATGGCATATCCATACAATGCTGTATTTTTTTAAGATTTATTTATTTGAGAGCAAGAGTGAGCACGAATGGGTGGAAGGATCAGAGAGAAAGGGAGAAGAAGACTCCTCACTGAGTAGGGAGTCCAACTGAAGGCTTGATCCCAGGACCCTGAGTTCATGACCTGAGCCAAAGGCAGATGCTTAACTAACTGAGCCACCCAGGCATCCCCATACAATGGACTATTACTTGGCAATAAAAAGGAAAGAATGAAGAACTGAGTCATGCTGTAACATGGATCAAATTTAAAAACATTAAAGTAAAAGAAACCAGACACAAAAGGTCAAATATTTATGATTCCATAAATATTAAATGACCAGAACATATAAATCCAGAGACAGAGGGGCTAGTGATTCCCAGAGGCAAGTTACAGAGGAGGTAACAGGCATGGGAATTTTCTAGGGTAATAAAAATGTTCTGGAATTGTTAATTTTACGACACTGTGTCTTAATTTTTTTTTTAATTCCTTAAAGATTAATTATAGAGAACTGATAATTACCAGAGGGGAGGGAGGTGAGGGAATGGGTTAAATACGCGATGAGCATTAAGTCGTGATAAGAATAGGGTGATGTATGCAAGTGTTGAGTTACTGTATTGTATACCTGAAACTAATATGATACTGTAATGGTAATTAACTGGAATTAAAACAAAAACTTAAAAAAAATTTTTTTTAATGTGAGCTCAAAAAAATCCCTTAAAGATTAAATGTATTTAATTAACATAAAAGGTTTAGCATGGTGCTTGGCATACTGAAAACTCTAAAGTTAGCTACTTCTATGAATGACCCTACGTGGATAATATACATGACTTCCATTCAGTGCCAGAAAACAGAAAATCCTGGGGGAACCTCATTGGCTCAGTCAGTGGAGAATGCAACTCTTGATCTTGAGGTTGTGAGTTTGAGCCCCACATTGGGCATACAGATTACTTTGAAAACATAAAATAGGGGCGCCTAGGTGGCTCAGTCGGCTAAGAGTCTGACTCTTGATTTTGGTTTAGGTCATGACCTCAGGGTCCTGGGAGAGTCTGGCACCAGGCTTGCTGTTCAGTGGGGAATCTGCTTGTCTCCCTCTGACTCTCTCTCTCTCTCTCAAACAAATGAATTTTTAAAATAAACAAAAAGAAAATAAATAAAAAACAGAAAATCCTGGCAATCAACTCTTTAATAATAAGAAATAAAGGTTTACATAAAGAGACAACAAGATGAAAATCTAGAGGCTTTAAAAATAGAGCAACTACATTAATTTGTGTTTTTTTCAAAATGTGGAAAAATAAAAGTAGGAAAACGTAACTTATAATTTCACTCCCAGTTCGTTCTACTGACATTCCTTCTACTGCATGTATGTATATATGTATTTTTACTGACATTTCTTTTAAATGTAAGATACAAGTTTAATTTAAACTTAAAGACAGGATCAAACTGCAAGGTAAGGGGCACCTGGGTGGCTCAGTGGGTTAAAGCCTCTGCCTTCAGCTTGGGTCGTGATCCCAGGATCGATTCTGGGATCGAGCCCTGCATGTGTTCCCCTGTTATCCTCTCTGCCTGCCTCTCTGCCTACTTGTGATCTCTGTCTGTCAAATAAATAAATAAAATCTTAAAAACAAACAAAGTTGTACTTTAAATTTTAAAAACTTTAGATTTTGAAAATTGTTTGTACAAAAGGAACAATGCAGAACTTCAGTGAACCCATATAATTGTTTAACTCCATTTTTAGATTCATCCAGAGTGAATTTTGCATTCTTGCATCTAAGTGATTCTCCATCTGTTTCTCCAGTCAGCTCCCCTTTAAAATTACTTATTTTTTATCTTCTACATCTAATCAGCAGTCTTGTGAATTTTGTCTCTCTCTCTCAAAGGAAAAAAAAAAAATCAAACTTCCACTTCCATTTACCTGACTTTGTGGAGTAGATGCAGAATTGCCAGTTGAAGGTCTCACTTTTGAAGTTTTACTTAGGGCTTTCTTCTGCTGTAACGCCATGGTATACTTACTCACAGCATTCCGATATTCCTTATCATGAAAGAGAGAATCTGCATGATACACCAAAAGCTGGTACTTCTGAGATGGGGAGAATAACTCACTAGAAAACAAAGAAAATATACCCCCTACATGGGTTATTTTGAAATGTTAGATAAGACACCCTCCTTAGTATCTACCCACATAAATCTAGCATAAACCCTTGTGTAATGGCAGTTTACAAAAGTCATTGTACTGTAAGTGCTAGTCCCTAAAATGAGAGGCATGAGGATTGTACTCTATGCTAATGTGGTCCACACATCTAGGCAACTGCTTTAAATTAGTTTTAATACGCTTTTCTCCTTTATATACTGTAAAAGTAATGATACCTCTAAATCAAATTCAATAATATGCAGATATACAAAGAGAAATGTTATATATCTCCTCCCCTTTAGCCCAAATCGTCTTTACTTTTTTTAAAAAGAGAGAGTGTATGTGTCCTCACACGTTTGCGAGCATACACAAGTGGAGTGGGAAGAAAGAGAGGAAGAGAATCTTAAGCAGGTTCCATGCTTAGTATGGAGCCTGGTGCAGGGCTCAATCTCACAACCATGAAATCATGACCTAACTGAAACCCAGAGTTGGACACTGAACCAAATGAGTCACCCAAGTGCCCCCATCAAACTCTTCTTAATAGTTTGATATATATCCATACTATCTTATATTAACACCAATTTTTAGCATAATACAGACAGAGGAGAGAAATCACAATGGTTTAACTAATACTACCAAAGAAGGGTTGAAGAGCCTGGAAAAGTAAAACCTCACTGCTTTGAAACATTTTTAGGAAAGTGCTGAACAAAAACAGGTTTCAAAGGAACTGAAAATTCTTTAAATACTGAAGATGGGAATATAAAAAACTGAGGAATGAGAAGAGAACAGGATAAGCCAATGGGATAGAGTAGGATAGAAAGAGGATTAGCCTTACTTAATGAAAGTTTTTTTTAAATTTTACATACAAAAGTAAACTTTATTTAAAAAAAATTTTTTTTTAAGACTTCTTATTTTTTGAGATAGCACAGAGGGAGGATGACAGGGAGAAGCAGACTCCCTGCCTAGGAGGGAGCCCAAGATGGGCCCCAACCCCAGGATCCTGGGATCACTGTTGACCCAATCTGAAGGCAGATGCCCAACCAAGAGAGTCACCCAGGAGCCCCAAAACTAAACCTTTTTTTTTTTTTTAAAGATTTTATTTATTTATTTGACAGGCAGAGAGGCAGGCAAAGAGAGAGAGGGAGAAGCAGGCTCCCCGCTGAGCAGAGAGCCCGATGTGGGACTCTAGGATCATGACCTGAGCTAAAGGCAGAGGTTTAACCCACGGAGACACCCAGATGCCCCCCATAACTAAACTTTATTAACACTAAAAGAATTCTAATCTCCTTGAGTCTCAGGGGTTTAGGGACGTGTAAAACAATGTTTCAAAACTTCCTCATTAATGTTGAACACTGCTCACAACCATTATAACTGCCTCCAAGCTGGCCACCATTCTTAATAGGAAACACATATATTTTTAATCTCCAATTCCAGCCCCCTCCCTCAATGCTCTGACTCCTGTTAAATTAAGAGGAATTTACACGTTTTTCTTTGACAGGTGAAAGCTATAGCCACTTAAAATGAAGTAACAGTCACGGTCAAATCTGTAAACAGTTAATGTGTCAACAAATGAAGGATACCCAAGAATAGATACCAGAGATTACTGGCTGCCAGGGACTGGAGGAAGTGGGATTAGGGGTGCTTACTAACAGATACAGGGTTTCTTTTGGGGATAATGAAAATGTTTGGAATAGATATGGTGATAGTTGTACAACTCAGTGAATATACTCAAAACCACAGAAATCTATTCTTTGAAATTATGAATCTAATGGTATGTCAATTTTATCTTAATTTTTTTAATCTTAAAAAAAAAAAGGATAGCTAGGCTTAACATGGGATATAAAATTATGAAGGAAATTCAAGGACTAAAGCTATAGTCCAGATACTTAAGATCTCCTCCAACTCTGATTCTACATATTTACTGAGAAATAAGATTTGACAGAAAATATTACTACACTCAGAGAAAGCATTGAGATATTTATATACTATAACACATGTCTACTTATGCACCCATAAATGATCTTTGGAATGATACAGGAGAAACTGCTACTGGTTGTTGCCTCTGGAGAATGGAAATGGTGGGGGGAGGTTCAAGACTCAAGGACAGACAGACACTTATATGCATACCACTTCTATACTGTTTGAATTTTTCTTACTGTGTATCATGCTAATTCGATAAGAACATCTAATAATACACGGTAAAGGTGAGAATTTAAACTGACCTCCCTAGAGCTAGGAAACTGCCAGTTTAACCTAATAGAAAGAAATATGGGCTAGGCCGAGTCAGAGGATTAAACTGCTATTATCCTGGAACATTTTCAAGAACCAAGAGTAATGACTAGCTGGTGCACAAATTCCCAATGATGGAGTGTGCCTTGACCAATCACTCAAAACCAAGTGAAAGGCTCCAGAATAAACACAGAAGGCTGAAAGAGACCAGGGCTCCTTACTGTCAACACTAAGTGGATGGGTGGTGAAATGATGGGTCTCACATAGTGAGGTCCAGAAATACACTAGTGGAAATAAAAGAACAGCAGCAGCTGCATTACAAGCACTTAAGGAGCTTCTCTTTTCTGACCTAGACAGCTTCTAGAGCACGCCAAATCTAAATGGGTCCACCATGAGTAGAAAATTCAATTATGCCACTTAGAAGTAGCAGACTGTGGTGGGTCAGTCTAAAGTTTTCAGAATCAGGAGAACCCCCAGACATCATGGCTCCTCCACTTACTAAATGTGTAAATTTGGACAGTTTTACCTCCCTAAGGTTGTACATACTTCCTCAGCACATTCAGTAAACATGAGTGCTCACTGCAAAAAGGCACTGCGCTGGCCGCCTTAGGTGTTAAGAGTGATGCAGAATACAGATCTCAAAGTTCTCCCCCCGCCTAGGTGGCTAAATTGATTGGGCATCAGACTCTGGATTTCTGCCCTGGTCCTGATCTCTGGGCTGTGACATCAGCCCATTTGGACTCTAGGCTCAGTGCAGAGTCTGCCTGTCCCTCTCCCTTCGCTCTTTCACCCGACTCACTCACTCTCCCACTCTCTCTCTCTCAAATCAATAAAATCTTTCAAAGTTATCACCACAGGAAAAAAAAAACATTTAACCATGTGGTGATGGATGTTAACTAGACTTATTGTGATCATTTCAAAATATATTGATACAATTTACAAGTCATTACCTTGCACACCCAAAAAAGAGTGATGCAGAATACAGAACAGGGCAAAGGAATGGAATAGCAAGGCTAAGGGGGCAATTCTGAGTTACAGAAGCTGTTCCCTAGGAGGGGATATCTGAGCTGAAACCTGACTGAGGATACAGATCGTTGACAAGGAGGACTCCAAGAGAAATAGTAAACGCAAAGCCCTGAGTTGAGAACGAGCCTGGTGGGTTCAAGTACCAGAAGGAACTGCTTGCAAGGCCGAAGTACAATGAGCCGCATGAAATGAGGTCAGGGAGAAATATGTTTGGCCTCCGAGGCCATAGGAAGGAATTTTAATTTAAGTACAATGGAGGAATGTAAGCAGGGGAGCAACGGGCACTCAAGGCTGCAAATAGCCCTGTGCTGCATCCGTCATTAGAGTTAATAAACGGCGGCTCTGAAAACAAGAAAGGGGCCCTGCGTGTCCTTAAATTAAAAGGTCGCCACTCCCGCCCATCAAAGGAGTCTCCCGTTTTCAGGGGTTTTGGAAGCCAGAACGTGGGCCCTTCTGACACACTCAAGGGGAAAAGTCAATCTCAGAGGGGGGCGAAGGTACAAGACTGGGTGGGCCTCTTGGAGCTGCGGCGAGCGAGAAGACGTTCTTCCGGAAAGAGAGGAGTCGGTCCAAAGGAGTGACAGTCGCTGTGCCCGGCGACAGGTGCCTTAGGAAAGCCTCCGCTCACAACTTTCGGGAAACCCTAGCCAGGCTCGCCCTCCTGGCCTCCGCCTTCCTTTTCTCGAAGCCGCCGTTCGCTACCTCCCCCTCAGGGAGCTCATCCCAACGTATGGTACAGCGCAGAGTAACTCAACTTGCGTTCCTACATCGGCTCCGCCCGACGATGCCGTCACTGACCCCGAAGCCTCAGCCGAGGCCCGCGGTCGCTCCTTCCCGCCAGTTCCCAGGCCCCCTCACACCCCGCTCCCAAACCGGCGCCGCTTTCTCCTCAGCCCCAGGCCGTTCCCCGCCTCAACTCACGGGTTGTTATTACTCATTGTAAGTAACAAGCTGCTGAGGAGCCGCACGTTAGAGTGCAGTCCCGCGGCCGCCATGTCTCGCACGTGGTCTATCACATTCATCCTGCCCGGCAAGGCCGCGGGCAGCGGCGGCAGCGGCGCGAAAAGCCGGTAGAAGCTCCTTAGGGAAGACTCCAAAATGGCGGCCTCGCCGGGGTCCATGAGGTCCACAAGCGGCACCGCCCCCAGGAAAGTAGGCATCTACTGAAGTGCCTGAAGAAAAAAAAAATTCCATTCCTTCCCCAGGTACCCTATGAAGTGGAATGATTTGGTTGTGAGGTTTTGTTTTATTTTGTTTTGTTTTAGCTAATGTGATGTCTCTCTAAGCTGCAAACTTTATTGAGGGCTTTCAGTGAGCTGAGGACAAAAGGCACTTCAGTATGAATACATGCTCAATTGAAATAAGATGACTCGGAGAGAAATTTCTGTCTCAAAAATTTATAAAAACGTATGGTCACTTACCATAAATAATTCAATATAGTTGGAGGAATTTCCAACAGCTGGAGTTAAATATTTTTAATCAGGCGCTAGGGGCAGTCCTAACTGCTTTTACAGTCGGGCTTGCGCACTAGGCTGAAGGCACCACGCCCCCTTCTCTCAGGTGTAGTGTGTTCCTGCAAGAATCAAGCTTCATTCTATGCATAGAATCCTTGAGTGTAAAAGGGCATATTTTTACCCATTAAAATAACTTACCAGCTCAGAGTGAATAAAAGCTAGGTTGAGTTTTAGGCATCCTAATATCTGTGTAGTAGTAACTTACTGTTTTCCTTAATGACGTATGAGGTTGAGCTTCCAATTTGCTATCTATAGATTATATTTGGTGAGATATCTACTCAGATCTTTAGCCCATTTTAAAAATTTGGGTTGTTCATGTTTTTTTTTCTATTTTAGAAAAGTTTTTATTTAGGTTATCTTGTACTCCACGTGGGGCTCAAACTCACAACCCCAAGATCAAGAGTCGCATGCTCTTCTAAGCCAGGTGTCCCTGGGTTGTTCATTTTCTTATCGTTGAGTTGTTTTTATTTTATTTTTTTTAAGATTTTATTTATTTGACAAATGACAAGTAGGCAGAAGCAGGCAGGGAGAGAGGAGGAAGCAGGCTCCCTGTTGAGCAGAGAGCCTGATGCGGCTGGATCCCAGGACCCCTACCAGAAGGCAGAGGCTTTAACCCACTGAGTCACCCAAGCGCCCCTCTTATTGTTGAGTTTTAAGGGTTCTTTGCATATCTTGGATAGCAGTTCTTTATCAGATATATGTTTAATAAATATTTGCTCCCAGTCTGTGATTTGTCTTTTCATTCTCTTGACCATCACTTCTCTGTTAAGAAAAAGTATTTTCAGTAATAATCCTGAAATGAAATAACCAGTAATAGCCAGAAAAGAAACAGAAAATATTATCTTATTAAACTTTAAACTTCAGGGACGCCTGGGTGGCTCAGTTGGTTAAGCAGCTGCCTTCGGCTCAGGTCATGATCCCAGCGTCCTGGGATCGAGTCCCACATCGGGCTCCTTGCTTGGCAGGGAACCTGCTTCTCCCTCTGCCTCTGCCTGCCACTCTGTCTGCCTGTGCTCGCTCTCTTTCTCTCTCTCTCTCTAACAAATAAATAAATAAAATCTTAAAAAAAAAACTTTAAACTTCATCTAAATATGGTGCTAGTTTGTGTCCATTGAAAAAAAAATAAAGATGCCAGTAAATTTTTAAATTAAAAATAAAACCAGGGGCACCTGGGCGGCTCTGTGGGTTAAAGCCTCTGCCTTCAGCTCCAGTCATGATCTCAGGGTCCTGGGATCGAGCCCACATCGGGCTCTCTGCTCAGCAGGGAGCCTGCTTCCCTTCCTCTCTCTCTGCCTGCCTCTCTGCCTACTTGTGATCTCTGTCTGTCAAATAAATAAATAAAATCTTTTAAAAAAAACTGATCAGGGGCACCTGGGTGGCTCAGTGGGTTAAAGCCTCTGCCTTTGGCTCGGGTCATGATCTCAGGATCCTGGGATCGAGCCCTGCATCGGGCTCTCTGCTTAGCAGGGAGCCTGCTTCCCTCTCTCTCTGCCTGCATCTCTACCTACTTGTGGTCTCTCTCTCTGTCAAATAAATAAATAAAATCTTTAAAAAACAAACAAACCAAAAAAAAACTGATCATCTTTGCATATTTGTGTTCCATAAGCAGTATAAACAGGTTTGTCAATTGCTGCAGCACAGCCGTGAAAAGACATGGAGGAAATATAAATTCATACTATTAAGTGGAAGAAGTCAATCTGAAAAGGCTCCATACTATGATTCCAACTACATGACATTCTGGAAAAGACAAAACTGAGGACAATGAAAAGATCTTTGGTTGCCAGGATTTGGGAGGGCGGGAGGAATAGGTGGAGCCAAGGGGATTTTTTAAGGCAGTGAAACTTCTATATGATACTGTAGTGGCAGATATGTCATTACACATTTATCAAAACTCAGAATATACAACAGTCAGGGAAACCTAACAATAAGCTATGGACTTTGGGTGATAGTGATGTGTCAACGTAGTTATGTCAGTTGTAACAACGTACCACAGTGGTGTGCGATGTTGACAGTGTGGAGGCTGTGCCTGTGGGGGATAGAGGATAAATGAGAACTCTCTGTATATCCCACTCAATTTTGCTTGGAAACTAAAACTGCTCTAAAAAATAAAGTTTAGGGGTGCCTGGGTGGCTCAGTGGGTTAAAGCCTCTGCCTTCGGCTCAGGTTATGATTCAGGTTCCTGGGATACAGTCCTGTATCAGGGACCTGCTTCCCCGCCCCCCCTCTGCCTGCCTCTCTGCCTACTTGTGATCTCTGTCTGTCAAATAAATAAATAAAATCTTTTTTTTTAAAGTGGAGAAAACTCAAATGTTCACCAACTGATGACTAGATACATTAAATGTGGTGTATCTGTACAATGTAATCTTATTCAGCAAAAAATTAAAAATAAAGAGAAAAAACTACTAGTAGTAACATGGATGAATGGCAAAGATATTATGCTAAAAATAAAATCATGCGAGGTGAAAGAAGCCAGCCAGAAAAAAATTACATAATCTCTGCCTCCGTTTAGGTTGGTTTGTTTGTTTCGTTGTTGGTTTGCTCTAATCTGGATCTAAGAAAGACCAATTCTTGCAATTGGTTGATAGGTCTCTTAAATTATATAAGTCCTCCTCTCTCTTTTTTTTTTCTTCAAGATTTTATTTATTAATGAGAAAGAGAGACCATGAGTGCAGGGAGGGACAGAGGGAGAAGCAGACTTCTCTCTGAGCAGGGAATCCAAGCAGGGATCTATCCCAGAACCCCAGGATCATGACCTGAGCCAAAGGCAGACCCTTTCCAGACTGAGCAACCAAGCACCCCCTCTCCTTTCTTTCTTTTTCCCCCTTGCATGGTGTTTAAACCCATAAGACTTAGGGATGCCTGGTGGCTCAGTCGGTTAAGCATTTGCCTTTGGCTCAGGTCATGCTCTTGGGGTCCTGGGATCAAGTCCCACATCAGGCTCCCTGCTCAGTGGGGAATCTGCTCTTCCCTCTCGCTCTGCCTATCAATCCCCCTGCTTGTGGTCTTTTTCTGTCAAATAAATAAGATCTTTTAAAAACAAAACATAACTGGCTTCAGGACACAGTTAACCCTGGGGCATCCTGGCATTAGGTGGTGAAAGAGAAAAGGAAAAACCAGCGAAAAAGACTGAGCAGGAACAGCCATTGAGGTGGAAAGGAAAGTAAGACAGTGGTGTTCTGAAATCCAAATGAAGGCTATGGTTCCAAGAAGGTGAGAGAAATCAATTGTGTACTCATAAAGTGCTAGTGAGAGGTTAAGGAAGATGATGAGAAATGGCCATCAGGTTAACAGCATGAAGGTCGCGGAGGACCTTAAGAGCATTTTCAGGAGGGGAGTAGTCAAGAGGGGATGGGAGGAGATAAAGGCGAAGAAGGTAGAGATAGAGCTTTCCTTTGCTGCAGAGTAGTGGCTCTCAAGTGGGAAGATTTTGCCTCTAGGGTACAATTTGCTACTGTCTGCAGACCTTTTTTTTTTTTTTTTTTTGAGGAGGGTGCAGCTGGCATCTGGGGGTAGAAACCAGGATTGTTGCTAGACATCCTGAAATGCACAGGACAGACCCCCACAATAACGTCGAGCAGAAATTTAAATATCAAGCCTAAAATGTCAAGGTTGAGGTTGAGAAGACCTGTTTGTAAAGGGAAGGAGGAAATAGGTGGTAGCGGGTGGGAAAAGTAGAATAAAGAGAGAAAGTAGAATAAAAAGTAGAATTAAGAAAGTAGAACTAACTTGTTTATATATTGACAGGAATGAGTCAGCCCATATCCCTGGCTAAACGGAAGTAAAAAAGTTGATAATTTCTTAAAGAAAGAGTACGAAAATACACCTGTGCAGCTGGCAAACTCACAGAAAGAGTACACAAAGCAAAATATTTATACAGAAAAAAAGAAGTAAAGGAGAATCCTCTTTAGAAGTTTTTTTTTTTTTTTACAATCCTTTCTTTTTTATTTTTTAAGATTTTATTTATTTGACAGAGGGAGAGGGAGGAGCAGGCTCCTGGCCAAGCTAGAAGCCAGATGTGGGGCTCGATCTCAGGACCCCCAGATCACGACCCAAGTGGAAGGCAGATGCTTAACAGCCACCCATGCACACCTACAATCCTTTTAAAAATCAGCCCAAAGTAAGATAGATGCATGGTCAAGTTCAATTAACCTAATAAAAGTCAGAATATACTGGGGCACCTTGGTGGTGCAGTCAGTTGAGCTCCCAACTCTTGGCTTCGGCTTGGTGATCTTGGGGTTGTGGGATCAGCCCCACTTTGGGCTCCACTCTCAGCGAGGAGTCTGCTTGGGATCCTCTCTCCCTCTCCCCCTCCTCATCCCCTCCACTCATGTGATGCTTTCTCTCTCTCTCTCTCTCTCTCTCTCTCTCAACTAACTAAATCTTAAGAAAAAAAAATCAGATCACCTTGATTTTAATATTATTTAAAGGACGCGTATAATGTTAAACTTACCTGGGACACTCAAGAGACCCAAGAGGACCAGACCTCCTCTTTCTTATGGAATCATCTTCTAAAATGATAATTTTGGAACTGGAGGGGACTTTAGAAGTCATCTCATTTTTTTAAAAGATTTTATTTATTTATTTGACAGAGAGAGATCACAAGTAGGCAGAGAGGCAGGCAGAGAGAGAGGGGGAAGCAGGCTCCCTCTCAGCAGAGAGCCCGATGTGGGGCTCAACTCCAGGACTCTGAGATCATGACCTGAGCCGAAGGCAGAGGCTTAAACCACTGAGCCACCCAGGCGACCCTAGTCATCACACTTTTAATCTCCATTTTTTTGGCGAGGAAACTGAGGCTCCGGATGCTAGTTGATGTGAACAGTTACACAGCTGACCCTGAACTTTGAGGTAAGCCGTTTAGATCCTGAAAGATGTGGATACCACGGATAAGGGGAGTGTTGAATCAGATACATTAGAGGGACAATTTATAAATGTAAATGTTCTGCTCCACTTAAGTTCATTTCTAAATGTTCAGCAGTCTAAGAATGAAAATCTTTCCCAGCTGCATTAGACATTTTTCTTAGATCTGTCTTTTGTACAAGGGGAAAAACACAACACTTGTAAATTGCTCTAAGGGAAACATTACTTAACATCCCTTAAGTGTCTCCTGGCAGTGACAGCCTTCCTTTCAAGTGGAAAAGTAACTTCAGGTCAAAGAATCTGGAGGGAATACATAGCACCTCTTTCCAAATGATTTTCCCCCTTTTCAGTAAAAGTAGCTGGCAAGGGAATATTCTGGGCTTCTAAGGTGTCCATTTTATTTATGAAATGGTCAGAAAAGTAAGGCTGGAACAATGAACTCATTCAAACACAAATGCAAAATCAAGAGAGCTTTCCCCAGTCAGCATTCAACTGCCATAAAATAAAGTTTCCTGTCGATTTTAATACTATTAACAACCCCCTCCAAGAACTTCCTCTCTCTGACTCCATGCTTTATTGACCAACCTTTCATTCTCACCAACTGTAGACTGATTCTCTGCTGACTCCTTCCATCTTCCTGATTCATAACTGCTGATTTGTCTCAGAGATCAGGTTCTACTTGCCAATTCCACTAGAAGTCTTCTCTTCTATTTCTGATCTTTCACGTGTATTTGTACTTGCCGCTGGGTGTACTTCACCCAGCCATCAGCTGCCCTCTCAAATTCAGTGCGCTTGGAATTAAGCTCATCTCCCACTTCTCTTCCAAAAGACTTCAAGCCCAAGTCCTCAGGACAATCCCAGTTTATGTCCCCTGTCCCAAAAGAATTAACCATAGCATGCTCTTTTACCATCCAAGTTTGGATGATGTTATGTTGTCACTCAACCTATTTTCATGAAAGACACTGCTATTTTTCAAGTCAGCTAGACTCAAAACCTCAACCTAACCTTTAGCTGTTTAAATCCAATGCTAGAGAATCCTCTTTTAGAATGTCCTTCAAGGGGCGCCTGGGTGGCTCAGTGGGTTAAGCCTCTGCCTTTGGCTTGGGTCATGATCTCAGGGTCCTGGGGTCAAGCCCCGCATCGGGCTCTCTGCTCAGCCAGGAGCCTGCTTCTCCCTCCCCCTCTGCCTGCCTCCCTGCCTACTTGTGCTCTCTCCCTCTCCCTCTGTCAAATAAATAAATAAAATCTTAAAAAAAAAGAATGTCCTTCAAATTTCTCCTTATTCTTGCATTCCCAACTAAAACCTTACATCGGGACCATTAATAAAGCTTCTTACTCCCTGGTATCTCTCTCTCCCATCTTCTTACTCTCCAATCCATCTAGTATAGTGTAATTAACTCAATCTTATACAAATCCTTATTTTATCCTCTCACCACTCTGCTTAAAAATTTAAAGGTAATAATTCACTGAATGTTTATGGCATTTACTGTGTGAGAAGCAGTCAGTTTTGGCCCTCAGAAAGCTTCATTCATTCAATATATATTTGAGTGTCTACTGTATGCACTTCACCTCTGTAGGCACTGGAGCACAGTGATGATAGGCATGGCCCATGACCATGTAAAAAAGCTTCAATAGCGGGCGCCTGTGTGGCTCAGTGGGTTAAGCCGCTGCCTTCGGCTCAGGTCATGATCTCAGGGTCCTGGGATCGAGTCCCGCATTGGGTTCTCTGCTCAGCAGGGAGCCTGCTTCCTCCTCTCTCTCTCTCTGCCTGCCTCTCTGTCTGCTTGTGATCTCTCCCTGTCAAATAAATAAATAGAATCTTAAAAAAAAAAAAAGCTTCAATAGCACTATAAGACAATCAGATAATGGCTTAAAGAGAAGTTTTAAGAGGATATGTGATGAAATGGCAAATGAGTGATTTTTTTAAAGCAACCTAGGAACACCTGGGTGGCTCAGTAGGTTAAGTGGCTGCCTTTAGCTCAGGTCATGATCCCAGGGCCCTGGGATCGAGTCCAGCATCGGGCTCCTTGCTCAGCAGGAAGCCTGCTTCTCTCTCTGCCTGTGCCTGCCACTCTGCCTGCTTGTGCTCTCTCTCTCTGACAAACAAATAAATAAATCTTAAAAAAAATAAAGCACCCTAAGAAAAAAAACTTGAACCGATACCTACACACAGATGTTCATTTCAGCATTATTCATAATGGTGAAAAAGTAGAGACAACCCACCAACAGATGACCGGATAAACAAAAATGTGTCCATCCATACAATGGATTATTATTCAGCCATAAAAAGAGATTTAGTTCTGATACATGTTATAATATAGATGAACCCCTAAATCATCAAGCTGAGTAAAAGAACCCAGTCACAAAAGGACAAATATTGTATGATTCCCCTCTCATAAATATCTAGAATAAGCTCTCATAAATATCTAGAATAAGCAAATTTGGAGATAGAAAGTAGATAAGAGTTTACCAGGGAATGAGAGGAAGGAGAACAGGGAGTTATTGTTTATTGGGTACAGAGTTTTGGAAATAGTGGTAATGGTTGCACATTCTTAGTGTAATTAATGCCATCAAATTACACTCTTAAATGGCTAAAATGGATGATTTTATGTTATATATAAAAATTAAGGGGCGCCTGGGTGGCTCAGTGGGTTAAGCCTCTGCCTTCGGCTCAGGTCATGGTCTCAGGGTCCTGGGATCGAGCCCCACGTCTGGCTCTCTGCTTGGTTGGGAGCCTGCTTCCCCTTCCCCCTCTGCCTGCCTCTCTGCCTACTTGTGATCTTTCTTTCTCTCTCTCTCTGTCAAATAAATAAATAAAATTTTAAAAAATTAAAAAAAAAATTAATGGGACACCTGGGTGGCTCAGTCGGTTAAGTCGCTGCCTTCAGCTCGGGTCATGATCCCAGGGTCCTAGGATCGAGTCCCACATCGGACTGCTTGCTCAGCAGGGAGCCTGCTTCTCTGTCTGCCTCTGCCTGCCACACTGCCTGCTTGTACTCTCTCTTTCTATCTCTGACAAATAAATAAATAAAATATTTTAAAAAATTAATGTAACATGATAAAAACCATTGACTTGTATTTTTCAAATGGGTGAATTGTATAAAATTTAAATAATATGTCAATATAACTATTTTTTAAAACGCACTTGGGGTGCCTGGGTGGCTCAGTGGGTTGGGCCTCTGCCTTCGGTTCAGGTAGTGATCTCAGTCAGGATCCTGGGATGGAGTCCTGCCTTGGGCTCTCTGCTCAGCGGGGAGCCTGCTTCCCCCTCTCTGTCTTCCAGCCTCTCTGCTTACTTGTGATCTCTCTCTCCATCAGATAAATAAATAAAATCTTTTTCTTAAAAGATTTTATTTATTTATTCAACAGACAGAGATCACAAGGAGGCAGAGAGAGAGGAGGAAGCAGGCTTCTCCAAGGAGCAGAGAGCCCTATGTGGGGCTCGATCCCAGGACGCTGGGATCATGACCTGAGCAGAAGGCAGCCGCTTAACCAACTGAGCCACCCAGGCGTCCCCTAAATAAAATCTTTTAAAAAATAAAAATAAAAAAGCACTTGAAGGGCACCTTGATGGTGCAGTCAGTTACGCATCCAACTCTTTTTGTTTCCACTCTGGTCATGATCTCAGGGTTGTGAGATCGAGCCCTGCTCCGGGCTTTGGGCTCTGGATTCAGCGCAGAGTTAGCCTGGGACCCTCTCTCCCTCTCCCTTGGCCCTCCCTGACCTCATGCACTTGTGCACATGTGTGCTTGCACGTGTGCATTCTCTCATAAATAAATTAATTAATTAATCTTTTTTAAAAAAAGCACTTGAGAGGGGATGAGAGTTGAAAACTAAATCAACCTTCTCCCTAAAGAAAGAAAGAAAGAAAGAAAAGCACCTGAGAGTCAAGTGCAGAAACTGTGGAATGATTTGGAAAGGAAACAAGAGCAGGAAAAGTGATGGTTGGTCACACAAATGGTTCACATGGTGGTAGACTAAAGCAAAATGGTGCCCTGGCATGAAGAATCTGTCCTGTTGTCTTCCTAAGAGAATAAAGTTTAAAGGTTTACACTTGATCCTGGCTCTCACAAATGTGAAACATACCTCCTGCTAAGATAGCTGCTTCCCTGCCATATTCTTTGTCCTAAGGTTTCCTTCACGGCAGGCTTGGTCATGCCACGTAGGTGGCTCGGGGTACGCTTTTCTCATCAGGCCTGCCCAATCTGGCTTTCTTTTTCTGAGATCAGGTAAATGCCATCTATGTGAAATCTTCTCCAACTGACCTTAGTGATAACAGTCTGTCCTTTCTCTGAGCTTCTAGAGTACTAGGCAGTCCAGCCAATCTCTGTGTTTCTTGGTTCTATCTTGTTATACACATTTCTCATCAGATGGTTAAGGTCTTGGAGAGCAGAGTTCATATTTACTTTTCTGGTACCTACTTCCAGTAGCTGGCCTAGCGGAACAAATACAGCAATCTCCCAATCTTGTTACCAGAATGCATTACTAAAAGTTACAGTGTAACAGAGCAACTACCTTATAATGACCAAGAGGGACAGACCTCGGTTCAAAAAGACTCAGATTAATATGCCAATGTTGCCAACTTCCAGGTGTGTGTTTGGTCAAGTTATCTAATTTCTGTATGCTTCAGCTTCTTTCCCTGGGAAAGGGGAGAGTCCTTTCCCAGGGGGCAAGAACTGCCCCCAACAGTTCTTGCAAGGGTTAAAAGGGATTTTAAAATGTAAAGTGTTTAAGCACACTACCAATTACCTGCAAATTGGAGCTGCCATGTAAAAAGTAAAGAGGAAAATCGTGACTCATGATTTATCTCAAGATCAACATGGAACAGATGTAGCCCTAAAATTATGCTCTCCTAATGGAATGCTCTTCCAAATTTCTATAAACAAAATGAAGGGAGAAACAAACCAAATGGCTTTTGGTATAACAGTATCACATCCCTTTTTGGACACAGCTCTGAACTCATTAAGGTCTTCAGGACTGGTAATTTTGGAGAAAAGGAAAATTCAAAATAAAATAATTCTCAAAAAAAGATAATTCTCATAAATCTTCAAGTATTTTCATGTAATCTATCTACACATCTGATAGTAATTAGTGGCATATTAAAATGATAAATGTAAACAGGATGCTGAAGAGAAGACAAGGTGAGGGGCACCTGGGTGGCTCAGTGGGTTAAGCCTCTGCCTTCAGCCCAGGTCATGGTCTCAGGGTCCTGGGATCGAGCCCCACGTCAGGCTCTCAGCTCAGCGGGGAGCCTGCTTCCCCCTCCACTCTCTGCCTACTTGTGATCTCTCTCTCTGTCAAATAAATAAATAAAATCTTAAAAAAAAAAAAAGACAAGGTGACGGTTGTCCTTAGCCTGTTTTTGGCTAATGTTATTTTTTCCTAATATTTCATTTTTTATCAATTAAAATAAAAGTAGTTGTTCCTTCGCCCTTATGAAGGCCACACATATGTGACTGAATTACAGTATGTTTGACTTGAAGGGGACAGGTCTTTGTAATTTTGCTTCTGTCCCAAGATAATTACTGTTAATGGTTTGGTGTATGTGCTCCCGTAGTTTTTCCCAGAGTACATACAATTAAATCAATAAAGATGGAATCATACTATAATGCTGTCCTCTTTTTTTCTTTTTTTTTACTCCATGAAGTATATTAAGATATCTTCCCACGACAAGATAGAATCTTTTATTATTTTTAATGGATGCATATTTCTTTTTATGGGGCACCTATATTTCACTCCAGGGGCGTCTGGGTGGCTCAGTGTGTTAAGCCTCTGCCTTCGGCTCAGGTCATGGTTCCGGTGTCCTGGGATTGAGTCCCGAGTTGGGCTCTCTGCTCATCGGGGAGCCTGCTTTTCCCTCTCTCTCTGCCTGCCTCTCTATCTACTTGTGATCTCTCTTTGTCAAATAAATAAATAAAATCTTAAAAAAAAAAAAGACAAAAGAAAAGATGACTCCAGGTGTGTGAGTGTGTGTTTCAGCATTCAACAAAGCTTGAAGTTGATTGCTGGATCACAAAGGATGAACATTTATTTTATTTTTTTTTTAAAGATTTTATTTATTTATTTGTCAGAGAGAGAGCAGGAGCGAGCATAGGCAGTCAGAGTGGCAGGCAGAGGCAGAGGGAGAAGCAGGCTCCCTGCTGAGCAAGGAGCCCGATGTGGGACTCGATCCCAGGACTCTGGGATCATGACCTGAGCCGAAGGCAGCCGCTTAACCAACTGAGCCACCCAGGCGTCCCATTTTTTTAAATTTATTTTATTTTTTTTAAGAAAAAAAAAATATATACATATATAATTATTACAAAACTGTCTTCCCTAAAGAGCCATGCATACCTTGTAACAATCTTCTGCTAATGCTGGCATTACATTTTGATGAAAGCTCTATTTTAAAACTCACTACGCTACTCTTCATGTATAATTTATTCTGGATTCTTTGGAGACTGTTCTCTCAGGTGCACTTAAAAAAACAAAACAAAACTCCTACTATAATATAGCATCAATGGAAAGGTTTTAGAAACCAGGTTTTAGCTCATATTGTCCGCGATTCCCCTGCTGACACTAATGGAACAGGCATCATGGTGAGTGGCTGCTATCACAAAGGTTCCACAATTTAAAAAAGAAAAAAAAAAACAAAAAACAACAAATCCAAACCAAACAAAAACTCTTCTGTTATAAATAAACCTTGATATGAATAATCTTGATATTGAATCACTGTGGCTTTCTTTCTTTCTTTCTGACATGTGTGAGTTTGTAACAGAAGTTCAAACCCAAATGCCGAATCTGATTTTAATTTAATTTATTTAAGATTTTATTCACTTATTTGAGGGAGTGAGTGAGAGAGAGAACACGAGGAGGGACAGAGGGAGAGGGAGAAGCAGACTCCCGGGCTGAGCAGGGGAGCCCAACGAGGGGCTCGATCCTAGGACTTGAGCCAAAGGCAGACATTTAACCAGTGAACTATACACGTACCCTTGGAATCTGATTTTAGATAACAATTTTAATTATAAAACAAAAACACAACCCAGTAAAAACACTCTTTTGGCTTTCATGTATCTGTGGAGTATGTTTTATATACCCATACTCCTGGGTATGTGAAATTCATACTTGGTCCATAACTCAGATCTTCAGCGAACAAGATGGCTCAAGTACATTTAACTCATACATTATAATTACATAATGACCCATAAAATCAAAATGGAAATATAGCTGACCTTGTTAGGGGCCCTGGCTCTCCCCCACCCCAAGTCAAAAATATATGTATAATTTTGACTCCCAAAAAACTTAACTACTAATAGCCTCCTGTGGACTGGAAGCCTTACCAATACCATAAACTGTCAATTAAGTTATATTTTGCATATGCATTTTAAACTATATTCTTATAATAAAATAAGCTAGAGAAAACAAGATGTTTTAAAGAAAATCATAAGGAAGAGAAAAGGACATTTACCGTATTATACTTGTAAAAAATCTGCATGTAAGGGCGCCTGGGTGGCTCAGCTGGTTAAACGTCTGCCTTCAGCTCAGGTCATGATCCCAGGGTCCTGGGATTGAACACCACATTGGGCTCCCTGTTCAGTGGGGAGCCTGCTTCTCCCTCTTGCTCTGCCTGCTGCTCTTCCTGCTTGTGCTCTCTCACTCTGTCCTCCAAATAAATAAAAATTTAAAAAATATTAAAAAAATATCTGCTTGTAAGTGGACCCAAGCAGTTCAAACCCATGTTGTTTAAGGGTCAACTCTTTCAAGTAACACCATCAAGCTCCAGTTTTAATATAATCTGAAACTTGGTTCTGCTTCTGTATAACCTTCCCTTTGTCTTTAGCAGCACAATATAAATATAAATAATCAGGTAGTAACATACTCTGCTAAAATTTTTCTTCTTTCCAGACTCCCTTGTAGCTAGATAGAAAGGAGACATAGCACAAGTTGCTGGATGGGATTTCTGAGGATATATAAGGTGGCACTCAGCTGGTATGCCCTTCAGTCACCATGCTCTCCCCACTTCCTCCTGCCCAGGCCAGGGGTGCAGGAGCATCTAGAGAGCTCGACTGCGGCATGTAAAGAAGGGTAGAGCAAGGAAATTGGAGGAGCCTGCATCCTCAATGACATCTTTTAATGGCTACCCCATTCAGGGACTACTTCCAGAAACAAAAGAAAAAGTAAGACCCCCAAGGCATTGCAAACTGGGGTTTCTGTATTTGGGGCCAAATATAATCCCAATGTAGATACAGAAACAACTGCCTTAAAGTAAGAGACAAACACATATAGGTTTGATAGAGATGGCAGTACAGTAACTTTATATCTAAAGGACTCAAGGCACTTTCTGAATTATCTAATTTGTAACTTCAACATATCAGGAAAGACATGGTCCCATAAGTATTTGGAACAACTCACATAACAGTGCTTTTGTCAGCCAAATAATGGAAACCTCTTAAATGCAAAGAACTGGCGAAATATAAAAGTGAATGTCACATAAGGACATATAATAGAGCCTAGAAAGTTTATGGTCACCTGGTTTTTGACAAGGGAGCCAATTCAATTCAAAAGAGAAAGGAGAATCTTTTCAACAAATGATACTACAGAAGATGGATAGCTGTGTGTCCAAAAGAATAGAACTGGACCTCTACATCACATCATCTATAAAAGGTAACTCAAAATGGATCAAAAACCCAAATGTAAGAGCTAAAAGCAGAAAACACTTAGGTGTCCATTGATGTTTTGGATACACGATGGTTTTTTAGACAGAACACCAAAAACACAAATGACCAAAGAAGAAATAGACAAATGATAGTTCACCAAAATTAAAAACTTCTTTGCTGGGGGACCTGGGTGGCTCAGTCAGTCGGGCATCTGCCTTCAGCTCTGATCATGTTCTTGGGGTCCTGGGATTGGTCCCGCATCTGGTTCCCTGCTCAGCATGGAGTCTGCTTCTCCATTTCCCTTTCTCTGCCTCTTTCCTCCCCTGTGCTCTCTCTCTCAAATAAAGAAATAAAGTCTTTAAAAACAAAACATTGGGGCACCTGAGTGGCTCAGTTGGGGAAGTGTCTGGCTTTGGCCAAGGTTGTGATCCCAGGGTCCAAGGGTTGAGTCCTGGGTCAGGCTCCCTGCTCAGCAGAGATGGCTTGTCCCTCTCCCTTTGCCCTGCTCGTGCTCTCTCTCAAATAAAATCTTTAAAACAAAACAAAAACCTCTGTGCTTCAGAGGACATAAGAAAGTGAAAAAACCCTACAGAAATGGGGGAAAATTCCTGCAAATCATCTATCTGATAAGGGCCTAGTATTCAGAATACATATAAAGAACTCCTACAACTCGACAAAAGATAAATAATTCAAGTAAAAAAATGGGCAAAAAATTTGTATAAACATTTTCCCAAGGAAGATACATAAATGGCCAATAGCCACATGAAAAGATGCTTAACATCCATAGGAAAGTACAAATTGAAACCACAATGAGATAATTGCTTTGTGCCCACTCAGATAGCTATAAAGTAACAACTGTTGGTGAGAACAAGGAGAAAGAACCCTTATTGCTTGCTGTTAGAAATGTAAAATGGTAAAGCCACTGTGGAAAATATTCGCCAGTTCTTCATAAAGTTATATGGGCGCCTGGGTGGGTTAGGCGGTTAAGCGTCTGCCTTTGGCTCAGGTCATGATCTCAGGGTCCTGGGACTGAAGGCCGCATCAGGATCCCTGCTCAACCGGGAGCCAGCTTCTCCCTCTCCCTCTGCCCCTCTCTAACAAATTTTTTGGAAAAAAAAAAAAAAGTTAAACACAATGTTACCATATGATTCAGCGATTCCACTGGTAGTTGTAGAACCAAGAGAAATGGAAACATATGTCCACACAAAAATTACACGAATATCCTGCAACTTTATTCACAACAGCCCAAATTTGGAAACCATCCAGATGTCCATAAACTGATGAAAGGATAAACAAAATGGGATATATAATTATATATATTACACAATATATATAATATTCCATTGCCTATCCAGTGTATATATTGGAATATTATTCAGCAATAAAAAGGAATGAAGTATTGATACAAGCTGGAACATAGATGAATCTTGAAGACATTATGCTAAGTAAAAAAACCCAGATATGAAAGGACAAATGTTTGATTCCACTTATATGAGGCACCATTAACAGGCAAATTCAGAGGCTGAAAGTAGAGTAGAGATTACCAGGAGTTGGGGGTTACAGTCACCAGTAGTTTAATGACTAGTGTTTCTGTTTGGGGTACTGAGAAAGTTTTGGAAATGCATAGCGGTGATGGTTACACAGCACTGTGAATGTAATTGATGCCAGTGAACTACACACTTAAAAATGGTTAAAATGGGGATGCCTGGGTGGCTCAGTTGGTTAAGCAGCTGCCTTCGGCTCAGGTCATGATCCCAGCGTCCTGGGATCGAGTCCCACATCGGGCTCCTTGCTCAGCAGGGAACCTGCTTCTTCCTCTGCCTCTGCCTGTCACTTTGTCTGCCTGTGCTCGCTAGCTTTCTCTCCCTCTCTCTCTGACAAATAAAAAAAAAAAAAAAAAAAAAAAAAGGTTAAAATGGTAATGTTATGTATGTTTTACCACAATAAAGAAAAAAAGGAAAGGAATGGAGAACTATTAGTGTAGTAACATGGAAGAACCTTGAAAACATCATTCTAAGTGAAAAAATTCAGACACAAAGGTCACATGTTATATGACCCTATTATGTGAAATGTCCAGAAGAGGCAAATCCATAGAGACAGAAAGTAGATCAGTGGCTGCTGAGGGCTGAAGGAGTGGGGGGATGGTGGTAGTCAGGGGAAGAGGTAAAGAATGGGGGAGAGGTGACTGCCACTGAATTGTATGTATGCATGTATTTAAGTAGGCTCCACACCCAGCATGGAGCCCAATGTGGGGCTTGAACTCACGATGCTGAGATCAAGACCTGAGTTGAGATCAAGAGTCGGACACTTAACTGACTGAGCCACAAAGGCACCTCTGAATTGTACACTTTTTTTTTTT
>ML103360.1:0-33215 GCA_003697995.1 Taxidea taxus jeffersonii
AATTAATGTCTGTAAGACTCAGTTTCCTCATCTACAAAAATAAAGTTAATCAGAGATCCCACATCAGAGTCTTATGAGGATAATAGGACATAAGGAATTTAAGATACTTAACAGCATCTTGTATCGCAAGCATTTTTAAAAATATTAACTATTTTTTATTTCCATCTCATCATAACACAGTTTCTTAGAAATCTGTTTTCTTATTCTACATAGTTACTTTCTATAAGGATGGGCAAAGTGATGTATATCTTGTATTTCTGTATTATACAAAGTGTTCAACACACAGTTGAGCTCTTGCAAGTTACCTAACACCTCCATCTCTCAATAATGAAGACCCCATAGGATTATAGAAGGATTAAGAGAGCATGTTAAACTGATTAGCATGGAAATCCCTTAATAAATATCAGCAACTATCAGTATGTAAGTCTGAATAAGTGGATGGATGAATTCAGGAGGGAGTAAAACTCTTTCATGTTGCTGGTTTCTATTTATTATACTGAGATGATAGCAAATCACAGCTGTCCATGTCAGCTGTCTCCTAGATAGACCTCACTGTTTGATGGGATATGACGAGTCTTGAGACTTTGTCTTATTAATATGCAACAGGACTTATTCTTGCTGTCATCTAGGGAGTAAGTATTTTATTGATCAATGAGAGACCTGGCAAGTCTTGCTTCCTGAATGTCTCTTGACATAAGATAAGCACTTTCCATGGATCCTTTCTATTCTGCATGGGACTTCATCTGTTTGAAGGTGTAGGGCATAATGGTGACAGAGGAAATAAAGTACCCTTCCATAAATTGTAGTAATCCTTCTACAGTAAATGCCAAAATATGACTTGAATAGGTGCCTGGCAATTTCTGTTACAAGTAGAACCTAAAGATCCTGGGCAAGAAGAGTTAGAGAGGGAAATAAAAGGGCATTAATTTAGTTTGGGATGGAGACAACTATATCAAAATCTTTTTTTCTGGAATAACTCCCCAAAACAGTGTGGACATTTCTTTTCTTATTCAGTCTTTTTTTTTTCTTTTAAAGATTGTATTTATTTATTTGACAGAGAGAGACAGAGTGAGAGAGGGAACACAGGTGGGGGGAGTGGGAGAAGGAGAAGCAGGCTTCCTGCTGAGCTGGGAGTCATATGCAGGACTCGATGTAGGGCTCGATGTGGGGCTCGATGTGGGGCTTGATGTGGAGCTCGATCCCAGGAACCTGGGATCATGACCTGAGCCGAAGATGGACACTTACCGTCTGAGCCACCCAGGCGCCCCTTCTTATTCAGTCTTAAAAGAGAAATCCTTACTAAATGGATCCCCTTTCCAACCTTCCATTTACTTCTGAACACAGGATGTCTTTTTGAACAATTGTTTTGGCAATGGTTGCCTTTAAAGAAAGAAAACATGAGTAAAAAATTGCTACTGAAGAAATACTTGCAAGTTTTGCTTTGTTTGCAGAGAATATTCCGTGTCATAGAATACAGCATAGCTTCAATTTAGTGATTATCAGCTGCTTTGATGTGGTAGTCGGAGAAGTGAATATATGAATTGTTAATTTCAAATGTCTTTCATCTTTAAATTTAAATAGCTAATACATTATGATATGTCTTGTTAATTACCTGTTGCTTTACCTGATTAATTATGCATTCTCCCATTTCTGTCCCTTTATCATTCATCTTTACATCAACCCAACTGTCATTTGTCTTCAGAGACTACCTTTTACAGGTTCAATGGTAACTCCAGGTGCTGGTCTCAACCCTGTTCTTCTAATAAAAACTCTTTTAATTGATGAACAAATTCTTTTCTTGAACCTTCTCTCCAACCCTAGCAAGCTCTCATGTCTCTCATTACTCCAAAAATAGATTAAATTAAATTGCATAATTGAATTAGCTACTAATTTCCCAATTTCTCAAATTCAAATTTCTATCCCAACAAATGAGCTAAAACTAATATAACATTTTTATCTATATTGATTGATCCAGTAAAATTTAGGTTGACATTAAAACAGTGAACAGCTCTAAATAGTGTGCCTATAAAAATTAATAATTAAAAATTTTTAAAAGATTTTATTTATTTATTTGACAGACAGAGATCACAAGTAGGGAGAGAGGCAGGCAGAGAGAGAGGAGGAAGCACGCTCCCCGCTGAGCAGAGAGCCCGATGTGGGGCTTGATCCCAGGACCCTGAGATCATGACCTGAGCAGAAGGCAGAGGCATTAACCCACTGAGCCACCCAGATGCCCCAATAATTAAAAATTTTAATAAAAGAGGACTTTCAGAGTATGACCCATACTCAAGAAAAATAAAAGAGAAGAAGCATTTGATAGAAAGTATCAATCTAAGGGTCCAGGTGTGAAATTTAACAATACAGAGACTTCAGTGGAGCTATGCTTTAAAGAATTGAAAGAAAGTATGTGAATGACATATCACCAAATAGAGAATATCAACAAAGAAGAAGAAAAAAATATATATAGAGAACATTTGTTAGAGGGGATTCAAAAGTAGACTTGAGATAGTAGAAGAATGAAGCAATGAACTTGAAGATTTATGAATGGTAATAATTCATGAAAAACAGGATGAATGAAGGGCAATGAACAGAGCATCAGGGCCTGTGGTAGAGCGTCAAGTGTACCAACATAGAGGAGTTCCAGAAGAAGGCAGAAAACACCAAAAACTATTTGCAAAACTAATGGTCAAACTTTCCAAATTCTATGAAAAATATCAATCTACATATCTAGGAATCACAACAAACTTCAAGTCAAATAAATTCAGAGATCCATGCCTGGATCCATCATGGTCAAACTTTTGAAAGACAAAACAAAGATAAAATTTTTAATACAGACTAACAGAAAGACAAAGACATTTAGTTGAGACAAAGATGTTTATAATGCTAAAAGTGCCTATCAGGAATATAAAGAATTTTAAAACATATAGACACCTAACAACAGAGCTCCCAAATATTGAAAGCAAAACTTACAAAATTGAAATGAGATAGAAACAATTCAACAAGAATAGTTTGAGACTTCTACCTTTAACAATTGATAGAAAAATGAGACAGAACCAACAAGGATATAAAGACTTGAACAACAGTATCAACTAACTTAAATAAATAAAATAAAATAAATCTGTGGAACACTCCATCCAAAAACACTAAAATATATATTATTTTCAAATGCAGATGGAGCATTTTCAGGATATACCAAATGCTAGGCCCATACAACAAGATTCAATAAACTTAGAAATGTTCAAGTCACATAAACCATGTTCTTTAACCATGACAATATTAAATTAGAAATCAATAAGAAAAAAAAATTGAGGAAATCCCTAAGTATTAAACATTGAACAGAATACTTCTAAACCCATGGGTCACAGAAGAAATTACATGGGAAATTTCTAAATATTCTGAAATGAATGAAAAAGAAAATATAACATCTAAATTTGTGAGATACAATGCTAACACAATGCTATAGGAAATTTGTAGCTTCAAGTTTCCACAATATAATAAGAGGAAATTGCAAATTAATAATCTAAGCTTCATCATAAAATACTGGTAAAAAGGAACAACCAAAAATGAAAATATGGAAGAAAATAATAAAGATTGCAGTGGAAATCAATGAAGTGGAAAACAGGAGAGAAAACCAATAAAAACAATAGAGAAAATACATAAAACCAAAGGTTTGTTCTTTGAAAAGGTCAGCACAGTGGACAAACCTTTAGACAGACTGACCAAAAAAAAAAAAAAAAAAGAGAGAGAGAGAGAGAGAAGTTACAAATCGTCAAAATCAGGAACAAGAGAGGACATCACCACCAATCCTACAGAAGTTAAAGGCATTGTAAGGAAATACTCTGAACTGTTTTTTGCCAGCATTGACAATTTTGATGAAATAGACAAATACCTAGAAAGATACAAATCCAGAATTGACTCAAAAAAAAAAAAAAAAGAAAAGAAAAGAAAGAAAATCTGAATGGCCAATAAGTAAAAAAATAGAATTAGCAAATTAGCAATTTAAAATTTCCAGATAGGGACGCCTGGGTGGCTCAGTTGGTTAAGCAGCTGCCTTCGGCTCAGGTCATGATCCCAGCATCCTGGGGATCGAGTCCCACATCGGGCTCCTTGCTCAGCAGGGAGCCTGCTTCTCCCTCTGCCTCTGCCTGCCACTCTGTCTGCCTGTGCTCCTTCACTCGCTCTCCCTCTCTCTCTGACAAATAAAAAAAATAAAAAAAAATAAAAGATTAAAATTTCCAGATAAAGGAAAGCCCAGCCCCACATGGCTTCTTTGATGAATTGTCAAGATACTTAAGGAAGAAATAATACTATTCTTTTACAACTCTTCAAAATTAAGAGGAGGAGAGAACATTTTCTATCTATTTCCTTCAGTCCAATATCATTGTCATGCCAAAGCTAGACAAGACATCACAAGAAAACTAAACCAATATCCCTCATAAATATAAATGCAAAAAACATCAACAAAAGAGCAAACCAGGTCAGTGTTGTAAATTAACCAACGTGTGTAAATTACATGATTTTCTTGTTTAAAAACAAAATTAGTTTAATATTAAAAAATCAATTAATATACCAAATTAATAAAATAAAAGGGAAAATACAGGATCATCTTAAAAGATACAAAAAAATCCCCCAAAGATACAAAATCCAATATCCATTCCTGATTTAAAAGAAAAAATGAAAACAAAAAACTTACAACAAACTACAGATAAAACAGAACTTTCTCAGTCTGTTAAAAGGCATCTACAAAAACATGTACAACTAACATTATACTAAAGAATGAGAGAGTGATATTTTATCCCTATCATAGAGAACAAGTCAGGATATTCAGTCTCATTACTCTTCTCACCATTGTATAGGACGTTCTGACCGCTTGCAGTAAGACCAAAATTAAATTTAAATAAAGCAAATAAAGGGGTGCCTGGGTGGCTCGGTTAGTTGGGTGTCCACCTCTTGATTTCAGCTCGGTTCATGATCAGGGTTGTGAGATTAGGCCCTGTGTCAGGCTCCGTGCTCAGCGTGGAGTCCGTTTAAGATTCTCTCTGTCTCCTCTGCCCCATCTCTCCCATAAGTGTGCTCACTCTCTCTCTTTCTCTCTCAGTAAATAAATAAAATATTTTAAATAAATAAATTAATTAAACAAAGGCAACCAGATTAGAAGAAAAGTAAATTGTTTTTATTGACAGATGTTGTGATCCTGTATGTAGAAATCCTAAACAATCCACAAAAATACTGTTATAACTAATTAAAGTTTTCAGCAATACCAGAGCATGTGATATCAACAAGCATAGTCAATTGCATGTCTGCATACTGCCAATGAATTTTATGAAAATAAAGTTAAAATAACTTCATTCACAAAGAAATTAAGTATGTAGGAATACATTTAGCAAAAGAAGTACAATACTTACACGTCAAAAATTTAAAGCACTGCTGACAGAAAGAACATGTTAGCTGAGAGAGATTAATGAAGATTTAATTAAATAGACATTTCATGGTCATGGATGGAAAGGCTCAGTATTGTTAATACGGCAGTTCTTGCCAACTTCATCAATAGATTCAAAAATTCCTATCAATATCCCTCTAGAATATTTGCAGAAAGTGTTAAGCTCATTCAAAAATTTATATGGGAATTCCCAGCATTCCAAATAAGCAAATGATTTTGAAACAGAAGAACAGAGTTGGAGAACTTAATACTTCCTGACTTATTTAAAACTACATTAATCAAAACAGTGTGATAGCATAAAGACAGATACATAGATTATGGATTTTATGTAGCATATCTAAAAAAGCCAGATAGAAAGGGCTATTTGTATGACTTCATTTGTGTGGCATTCTGAAATAACTTAAAGAATAGAAATCAGAGCAGAAGTTGCTAGGGCTGGGGTAGTAGGACACTAACTACAAAGGGCACAGGTACTTGTTAGGGTGATGGGAGTGTATATTGTGATGCTTGGCATGGTTAGTGTATTATGAACATTTATAAAAACTCAACAAGCCATACACTAAAATGGGGGTTAATTTTAGTATCTCAAAAATTATTTCTAAACAAATTCAACTTTAAAATTAAAGAAAGAACATCCTGAACTTATTTATAGCAATATGTTAGTAAATACTGCCAATTTAGTTAAAAGAGCATAAACCTCTGAATCAAAGCACAGGGATGCTTGGGAACTTAGGTTCCATCACTTACTAGCTGAAAAACTCATTTTCTTTTCATTAAAATGCAATGGTGGGACCCCTGGGTGGCTTAGTCATTTGGGTGTCTGCCTTCAACTTGCATCATGATCCCAGGATCCTGGGACCCAGTCCTGCATTGAGGTCCTTGCACAATGGGGAGCCTACATCTCCCTCTGCCTGCCGCTCCCCCTGCTTGTGCTCACTTTCTCTCTCTGACAAATAAATACAATATTTTTTAAGATGCAGTGGCAATAACTACCATGCAATAAGTATTATATGGTTCTCAATTATTGGAAATGATGTCTTTAAAACAGTTATATGACTTTCTCATAATTTTGTATTAATTTTCTTCATTCTTTATCTTAAAATATTGAAAATATCAACAGAAAGTTGTGGATTTCTCTTTGTTTTTGTCTTTTCTGTTTCTGCCATTTCAAAGATGGAAAATTCAAATAAAGCGCATTACTTTTCCCTTTGCCAATTCTGTTAAATAGGCTTTATTCTCTAATGGATGGAATTTAGTTCCCCACACTAGACCAGTTGACTTGTCATCACTAACCAGGAGCTATCGCCCATGCATATAATAAGCCATCGTTTCTTGTGTTTCTATGTTGTCCAGTCCAAGCTCAAATAGATGTTTTGTCAGAAGCTTTTCTCAATCAAACCAGTTTGGCATCCACATCATGTCATCATCTTCAATAACACTTCCTGTTAAAATGTAAAAAAATTTATGTACATGTGATTTCTTTTATATATTGAATTATTTTTCTTATTCATGTCATAAAGTTAAATCAAGATTTATCTCATTACATTGATAAGTATACTCTTGAAGGAGTGAGATTTTCTGCAACCAAAGCATGTGAGCTTGATGGCACCTAGAATTATGTTTTGTACTAAGCTCACCATGTTAATGGCTTGATAATGATAATAAAAGAATAGGTCTCATTTCAGAATTTGTTTTGTGTTATTTCACTTGACCACTGTTAAAGTTTTGAGGACAAAAACAAAGAAAACCCTACATATGTGATAGAGATAATGAATTTAGATGAGGAAAATTACATTTAAAAATGTTAGAGGATCATGAGAACATCTGATCAGAAATTTTTAATAGTAGATCAATGGCAGCCAATAACTGTATTAAGGGATTAAGTATAAATCATATAATTAGATCATGTCAGTACTCCTAAAATGTTAGAGAGTAGCACTCTGTAATTCTACTTAAAATGGAACTATTCTGAATTAAGTATTTTAAGGTACCATAAACTTGGTTAATTCTAAGGAAAACTATATCTATTATTCATTTTGTCTTGTAGAGAAGAATGTCTCCAGAATTGGTTTCTCAGATTAAGAATTTTTCTTACAAGGTCTGTAGGAGTTCCATTCCATTTGATAAGGTAGTTTCTGAAAGAAAAGCAATATAATGAAAACTGAGAGGTTAAGTATGAAAATAATCAAGAATATGCTAAGCCAGAAGGGAGTGGCATTGTATATTCAAAGTGCTGAATGAGAAGTATTTGCAGCTAAGAATACTCTATCCAAAAATGCTATCATTTAGGATAAAGGGAGAGAGAAAGAGTTTCCCAGACAAACAAAAACTAAAAGAGTTCATGCCTACTAAACCAGCTTTGCAAGAGATATAAAAGAAGACCCTTTGAGTTGAAAGGAGAGACCAAAAGTGTCAAAATAGAGGTAGGAAACACAAAAGCAATAAGAAGATTTCTGTAAAAAATCAGTCAAGGAACTCACAAAATAAAAGGAAATAAAATGTAACACATATACCTAAAATATGGGAAAGAGAGGAGTAAAGCATGCGTTCAAATTTAAACAACCAGACCACTATTTGCAGAAGAAGTTATGTACAAACCTATGGTAACCATATATCAAAAACCACTAATAAGTATGCAAAGATTAAAGAGAAAGAAATAGGAAATATATCACTAAAAAACCTCAGCAAACCATGAAAGAGAATGACAAGAAAGGATGAGAAAAAAATATTCAGAAACAATAATAAAACAAGTAATAAAATGACAATAAAGATGTATCTATTAATAGTTATTTTATTTTTTTAAAGATGTATTTATTTGAGAAAGAGAGAGAGAGAGAGAGAAAGCCAGGGGAGAGGGAGAGAAGCAGACTCACTGCTGAACACAGACCCTGACGGGGGCTTGATCCCACAGCCCTGAGATCATGACTCAAACCAAAATTAAGAGTCTGACACTCAACCAACTGAGCCACTCAGGGATTTATCCCTGGGTTACAAGGGTGTTTCAGTATTCACAAATTAGTCAACAGGATAACCTTTAATAATTATTTTAAATGTAAATGGACTAAATGCTCCAATCAAAAGGCATAGGATGACAGAATGTATTAATAAAAAAAAAGAGACCTATCTATATGCTGCTTATAAGAGATTCATTCAGACCTAAAGACACCTGCAGATTGAATGTGAGGGGATGGAAAAACATCTATCATGCAAATGGCTGTCAATAGAAAGCCAGAATAGCAATACTTATATCAGACAAAACAGACTTTAAGACAAGGAGTGTAACAAGAGACAAAGAACACTACATAATCACAAAGGGGACAATCCAACAAGAAGATATGATAAAGGTAAATATTTATGCACCCAATATAGGAACACCCAGATATTAAAAACAATAACAATCCTAAAGGAACCCTTTGATAATAACACAATAATAGTAGGGGACTTCAACACTCTACTTACATCAATGGAAGATCATCAAAACAGGAAATCAACAAGGAAACAATGGCTTTGATTGACACACTAGAACAGATGGATTTAAGAGCTACATTTAAAACCTTCCATCCTAAACAGAATAGACATTCTTTTCAAGTGCACATGGAACATTCTCCAGAATAGATCACACATTAGCCTATAAGACAAGCCTCTGCAAAGTCAAGAAGACAGAAGTCATATCATGCATCTTTTCTGACTGCAGTGGTGTGACACTAGAAATAAACTACAAGAAAAAATCTGGAAAGATCACAAAAACATGGAAGTTAAATAGTTTGCTACTTAGCAATAAATGGGTCAACCAGGAAATCAAAGAAGAAATAAAAAACTACATGGAAATGAAAGTGAAAACACAATGGTTTAAAACCTCTGGGATGCAGCAAAAGCAGTCGTAAGAGGAAAGTATATACCTATACAGGTCTACCTCAAGAAGAAAGAAAAATCTCAAATATACAACCAAACCTTGCACCTAAAGGAGCTAGAAAAAGAACAGCAAACAAACCCTAAAACCAGAAGAATGGAAATAATGATGATTAGAGCAGAAATAAATGATATAGAAACTAAAAAACCAATAGAGCAGATCAAGGAAAGCAAGAGTTGGTTCTTAGAAAAAAATCAATAGAATTGATAAAATTCTAGCCAGACTTATCATGAAAAAATGAGAAAGGACTCAGTAAAATCACAAATGAGAGAGGAGGACTAACAACCAATATAACAGAAATATAAACAACTATAAGAGAGTATTAATGAAAACTCTATGCCAACAAATTGACAACCTAGAAGAAATAGATAAATTCCTAAAAATATATAACTTACCAAAACTAAATCAGGAAGAGATAGAAAACTTGAACAGATTAATCAACAAAGAAATTCAATCAGTAATCAAAAACTCACAACAAAAGTCCAGGACCAGATGGCTTTACATGTGAATTCTACCAACTTTTAAGAAAGAGTTAATGTCTGTTTTATTCAAAGTGTTCAAAAAGTAGAAAAAAAGAAAGAATTAATGTCTGTTTTTTTCAAAGTGTTCAAAAAAATAGAAAAAAAAAATAGAAGGAAAACTTGCAAATTTATTCTATGAGGCAAGCATTACCCTAACATTAAGACACCACTAAGAAAGAGAACTGCAAGCCAATCATGAAAAGAGCCATATGCTCATTTCAATAGATGCAGACAAAGAATTTGACAAAGCACAACATAAATTCATGATAAAAACCCTCAACAAAATAGGTATAGAGGGAATATGCCTCAACATAATAAAGGCCAAATAAGAAAAACCCACAGCTAACATCATCTTCAATGGGGAAAAACAGAGATTTTCTCCTAAGTTCAGGAACAAGAGAGGAATGTCCACTCTCACCACTTCTACTCAATATAGTCCTGGAAGTCCTAGTCACAGCAATCAGACAAAGAAAAGAAATAAAAGACAATCTAGATTGGTAAAGAAAGGAGTAAAATTTTCACTTTTGCAGTTGACATGATACTTTGTATAGAAAACCTGAAAGACTCTCCGAAAAAAAATACTACAACTTAAACACGAATTAGTAAACTTGCAGGATACAAAATCAATGTACAGAAATCAGTTGCATTTCCATACACCAATAATGAAACAGCAGAAAAAAGATTAAGGAATCAGTCCTAATTATAGTTGCACCAAAACCATTAAGATACCTAGGAATAAACATAACTAAAGATTTGAAAAACCTGAACTCTAAAAACTATGAAACGCTGATGGAAGAAATGGAATACAACACAAAGAAATGGAAAAACATTCCATGCTCATGGGTTGGAAGGACAAATATTGTTTAAATGTCTATACTACCCAATGCAGTCTACATATTTAATGCAATCCTTGTCAAATGCCAACACCATTTGTCACAGAACTAGATCAAACAATACTAAAATTGGAACCACAAAGGACCCCAAAGAGCCAAAGCAATTTTGAAAAAGAAAAGCAAAATTGGAGGCTTTATAATTCCAGACTTCAAGTTATGTTATAAAGCTTTAGTAATCAAAACAATATCATAAGACACAAAAATAGACACATAGAATGGAATAGAAAACCCAGAAATAAATTTGCAACTGTATGGTCAGTCTTTAACAGAGCAAGAAAAATATCCAAGGGGAAAAGGACAGTCTAATCAACAAATGGTGTTGGTAAAACTGGACAGCAACATTGCAAAAGAGATGAACTGGACCACTTTCTTACACCATACACAAAAATAAATTCAATATGGTTTAAAGAGCTAAATGTGAGACCTAAAACCATAAAAATCCTATGACACTGGCAGTAACCTCTTTGACATTAACCATAGCAACTTCTTTCTAGATATGCCTCCTGAGACAAGGGAAACAAAAGCAAAAATAAACTATTGGAACTACATCAAAATAAAAAGGTTTTCTACAGCAAAGGAAACAACCAACAAAACCAAAAGTCAACCTATGGAATGAAAGAAGATATTTTCAAATGACATATCCAATGACGGGTTAGTATCCAACATATATAAAGAATTTACAAAAGGGCACCTGAGTGGCTCAGTGGGTTAAAGCCTCTGCCTTTGGCTTAGGTCATGATCCCAGGGTCCTGGAATCGAGCCCCATATCAGGCTCTCTGCTCTTCGGGGAGCCTGCTTTCTCCCCTTTCTTCCTGCCTGTCTCTCTGCCTACTTGTGATCTCTGTCTGTCAAATAAATAAATAAAACCTTAAAAAAAAAAAGAACTTACAAAACTCAATACCCAAAAAATAGTTCAACTAAAAAATGGGCAGAAGATGTGAATAGACATATTTCCAAAGAAGACATACAGAAGGCCAACAGACCCATGAAAAGATGGTCAACATCACTCATCATCAGGGAATTGCAAATTAAAACCACAATGAGTTATCAACTACACCTGTCAGAATAGCTAAAATCAAAAAGATAATAAACAACAAATATTGGTGAAGGTGTGGAGAAAAAATGTACCCTCCTGCATTGTTTTTGGGAATGCAAACTTGTGCAGCTACTGTGGAAGGCTGTGTGGAGGATCCTCAACAAGTTAAAAATAGATCTACCCTACAATCTAACAGTTGTGTTACTATATACCCAAAGAATACAAAAACACTAACTCAAAGGGATACATTCACCCCCATGTTTATAGCAGCATTATTTACAGTAGCCAAGATATGAAAGCAACGCAAGTGTTTATCGAGTAATGGAGCAATAAAGAAGATGGGGCATCTGTATACAATGGAATATTACTCAGCCATGAAAAAAGAATGTAATCTCACCATTTGCAACGACGTAGATGGAACTAGAGTATATTATGCTAAGTGAAATAAGTCAGTCAGAGAAAGACAAATACCATATGATTTCACTCACATGTGGAATTTAAGAAGCCAATCAAACAAGCAAAAGGAAAAGAGGGAGAGGAAGTGAGAGACAAATTAAGAAATAGATTCTTAATTGTAGCCAACAAACTGATGGTTATTGAAGTGGGACTGGGTGGGGGGCTGGGATGAAATAGGTGATGGAAATAGGTGATGAGCACCAAATGAGGTAGGAAATTGTTGAATCCCTATATCATATATGTGTAAGTAATATAACACTGTTATGTTATCTAATTGGAGTTAAAATAAAAACTTAGAAAAAAGAATGTGCTAAAAGAAGATTATTAAGAGAGAAGAGTGTCTCGTAAAGTTTAATATAGTCCTTGCTCCAAACTTAGGCATAATCACCTCTTAAGAAAATGAGAACAAAAATGACTAAAGCAGATTCTGTTAAAATGTTACCTTTTTTTGTTTTTTAAGATTTTATTTATTTATTTAGAGGAAGAGAGAAAGTAAGAGCATAAAAGGGGGAAGAGTGGGAGAGAGTGAAGAAGAAGCAGGCTCCCAGCTGATCAGGAGCCCCAGGATCATGGCCTGAGCCCAAGGCAGACACTTAACTTACTGAGCCACCCAGGTGCCCCAAAATGTTATTTATGTTTTTAAGTCGATTTTCAGCCTAACTCATTAGTTTCCTGAATTTTTTTTTATTTTTGCAAAGTGCCCCTAATTAAAACCTTTAAATAATTCTGGAGCATCCTTTAACTATTCTGAGCACTATGATAGAAATAACATATTTTGAACTGTTCTTATTCTCATTCTTTGTTAGGGGAGGAAACAAAAGGTCAAATTTGTCCATGTTTTTAGAGAAGAAAAGCATTGTATTCCTTTTATTTCTCCATTTTTGTGTGAACATGGTAATAAAACATACTAAGTCTCCCATAACTAAGCCAAACTTTCCATGATGGGGAATGGGCGCATCAGTGATAAGGTTAATCTGATCACCTCCTCACTGAATGTGAGTTTACTCAACAGTCCTCACTAGGTAGTCAGAGGCCCCTGCTTCCTTTCCTCACCATTATATGTGTGTCAGAATGGTGGTGTTCATTTTAGGCAAACACACACACAGATTTGCAATGATAGGTCTTTAACTTTCAAATAATTTTCATGTGTATGTTACTCTATTTTATCCTATATAATAGATTGGGAAATGGATCCCAGACTAGATTACTGTCACCTGACTACATGCTGATGCCAGAATTAGCAACCACTTTTTACCTGTAGAAGTCTACCTATCATTTCCAGTTTCAGGGACAGTCCCTGAAACAGAAAATAAACAAAATTTTAAGTTATTGTATGGTGGAAGGTAAATGAAATTTGGCATAATCCAACCTAAGTACAAACCACCAGTTTCCTCATCTGTAAAATGGGGCTAATATACCTTTTCAATGTAGTAAGAAGGATTAAGTGACACAGTCCATATTGGGAACAATTAGCATTTGCCCTAGTCCAATAAATAGCCATGTATAATAAAAATAATAATCTGTAGTTGTAGTAAGGCCCTCACTAATCAAAGGATCTCATATGCTGGTGGCTGCTAAGCTTCAGGAATGGCTTATTTGGAAGATCCTATCTTTCTGTAGGGATGTGCATCCATTGTAAACTATTCCAGTATGCATCAGGCACTGTGCTAGGCGCTGGAGATGCAGAGGTGAGAAAGAGCCTCTGCTCTCATCCAGCTCACCATGTACATGCTTCTCTTAGCATGTGCAGCCCGGACTGCTTCTGCAACTTTCTTCCCCCATATGATTGTACCTTTATCAGAACCTCAGTGATGGAATTCATTCAGCACCAAGGAATTTTTGAGGTGAGGAGGATGGACAGAGTTCAACTTGGCATTGCCCAGGATGCCTGTTCATCAATGCCAGTGACCTAGAGTCTGCATGGTGTGAACTTAAACTCAGTTGGGAGCAATCCTCTCATGGTTAATATTGACATTATGCCCTCAGCCTATCTGTGGCAAAAAGCTCTTAATGATTCTTATCTCTTCTCTCCAAAAGGGAAAATTCATCATATTGCTTCCATGTTACCATGCTGAGAACTCTGAGTGCAGACCATCACTAGGTCTTACTTAAGAGACCTTTATTTTCCATCTAGTATATATTTTAACTCCTTTACATCTCTCCTTCCCTCTCTGGGCCTTGTGTTTCTAGCACCCAGATCCACACCAAATGTGGGATCTGCCTTGTGAAAACACTTTCATGTTCTTGTCAGGCAGTTCCTCAGGCTCCTGTGTTGCCCTTGGCTTTGGTTTAGGCTTAAGTCACCTTATTGAGAAGGTTATTTCTCCCACTCATCCCTACATTTGTTTTTCTGCTTGGGGATCTCCTCCAGCAGGTTTCTAGCCTGGAGCTGCTGCCGATACTTCTGAAGTGCATCAGGGAGCCAGCTCCATGGAGGTCTGTGGCAGCTGAGACCATGGTCATAGGTTGGGCTTGGGTGGAAGTGAGAACTGTAAAGCTGGCTGTCACCTGGGATTTTCGGTACAGGCTGCTGCAGCTTGACCTTGACCCAGAGAGGTACCACCTTGCCTGGAATTGTTGATTCAGCAGACTGACTATTAGAAGCATGCTGAATGGACAGTGTGCATGGTGTTCAAGTTGCAGGCCTGCTGCACATATGAAGGACTGCTCAGACTCCATCATTACTAGGTCCGAGTCTTGGCATGGCCATATTACGTCCATTGCTCCCCATTCCACTCTACAGTTGGAGTCCAGGCAGAGAGACTAATGCTGAACTTACATGGCTTATCCTCATCGTTTTGAGTTTAAGTACCGAAATTCTCACTTTGGCTTTGGTTTTCCAGTATCCCACAGTGCAGTGTGTTTGAGGAGCATGAGGCTCCAGTGCTCTCCATTCAATCTCAACCATTTATTTCGATGTTCCAGCTGGAGGACATGGCTGCTAGTTTTCTTTTGGCTAAAGTCATCATCCTCCTATGGCAAACAGTCTCTACTGAAATGGAGAGCACAGTTTCAGGATTAATACTAGGAGCTATGACTGAGGGAAGAGGGTGCATCCCGCCGACTGGCCCTGGTGGTTAGTGGAGAGGCTGCCCACCACCGTGTTCCTGTGTCCATCAGGAAGCTGTATGCTAATGGAATCCAGGAGACCCCTGCCCAGAGGTTAATAATCTGAATGAGTGTGTTCTTTGTATAAAATGCATACCCCGAGAGCAGCTTAATCATATGAGCCATATATCTGTATACCTTAAGACAGCTGCTTGTCCTTTGTATCTTAATCCTGTCCTCGATCTCACTTTGTTTCCTGGCCTGAAAACCTACTTTCTCTAATGTAGTGGAACTCCTTCCTCTCATCCACATTTAGAGTGCTACTTTCCTTGCTTAAATGTGTTGGATGGAGAGCTGCCTTGCGCCAAGAGACAGCTGGGTGAAGCTGCGCACTGAGATCCTGAATGCATTTTGCCATAAGTAAACCTTGCTGCTGCTTTAAGCCATAAGCACATCCTCCTTCTGCCCTAAGAGCACAGTATCCTATTGCCCTAAATGTTTGTTCTAGTCTTCCTTACTTAGTCAAGAGAATGCTGAGTATCAGCACTAAGGAATGCTTCCCTGTTTGTCTTTCCCTGGGCCCTGACATTAAGAAGTGTTATCACTTCCAAAGACTAAGGAGCATTTGTTAGGTTTGTAAATATTCTGACTCCAGAGTATACCTGACACATCTCTTTACCCAAAATACTAGTAAACCATCATCTTTTTTTGAAAACTGTAATATTCATGGGAGGTAGCTGTGCGATTTCTGAATCATAAATCACTTCCTTTCAAGACAAAACTAGGAAAGTGTCCAAAGGCATTTGCGATGATAACCATCTAAATATCCAGGCTGGTAAGATGAAAAGAGAAAACCCCAACATTAATTTCTGTGTTCTCTTGGCTGCCTTCCTTCTTACTGTGCTTCCAGGAAACCAAGGCCTTTCCAGGTGTCAGAATCGCTGGGGCACTGGCTTCTCAGTACTGGAAAGTGAACCTGAACTCTAGCAGCATGTAAGAATTTGTAAGGAAGCCATTCCCATTTAGAGAGAAATGCATATTTTGCCTCTGTGGATCTATTCTGGTAGAAATCTTCCACATTCCAGTAGTGGGTTCCACTAGTTTTTAAGATCATAATTGAGCTCCCCCCGCCCTTTCCTTTTGTTTCTTAGGCTTCAGAGATGACTCTTAAGTTTATTTTCCTTGGGATTTATCTCTGGAGTCCCTAGCAGATATCAATCAAATAACTGAATTCATAGGTTGCTAATTTTGTTGCAGTTCAGTAAAGAAATAACCCTTTAGCCACTCGTCCAGCCTAAACATCTCTTGGTCAAATAACAATTATTTTTCTTCCCTTTTATCATCCATAAATTCACTGGTACATTAGCACGGATCATGGTCCCTTTTAACATAAAGATTCAGACATTAATCCCATTTGTTCCCTAAGGACTTACTCTATGGCTGTGATTTAAGAATGTTTAATCGAGAAGCTCTCTGATACAGAGTTAGGTTCTGAAGGATAATTTAATTGAACTCCCAGTAGCCTTCCCCGCCACAAACCACATTGTAATTCCTTATATGCTTAGGGTCTGTGATGTTGCAGTGTGTTCTGCATAATGCAGAACTCCCAGGAATCTTAACTTTTTTTCATAAAAAAGAATCAGTTAGATTGGGCTTGGTTTCTGCCTCTGCCTACTCATGGCTCTTTGGCTGTGAAATTCAGTCTGTGAGAACCTCAGCTTCTTTGAAATACCAGTAGCAACAGTTTGGGAAGATTGTGGAAAGAAAACAAATCCACATGTAAAGTACCCATCAAAGAGCCTGGCACAAAGTAGGCACATGAGTAATGCTAACTGTTATAATGCTTCTGCTAAAAAAGGACAGGGAGAAAGAAGACGAGGAGGAGAAACATAGGAGGAAAAGAAGAAAGACAAGAGGAGGGCCATGGAATGGTTAGAGTAATGAGATTCTAGATTGTACCATAGTTTGGGGGAGGGTTTTCCAAGTATCTCTTCATTTAATTTAATAGCTCTCATCTTCAGTGTGATCACATAGGGTGATGTGAGTCTCTAAAAGCCTTTTTTTTTCTTCTCTCTCTTTTCAGGAAGATGCCAGTAGAAAGTGCTTCTCACCTTCTCTCTGTGGGCCCTTTGCCCTAACTTTCGGCTGCCTCTCTGCATTAGCTAACCTCCGCAGTGCCCCTCCATCAAAAGGCTAGCCACTTGTCTACCATCATGACATTCTTGATTCATGAGGGAACTCTTTCTCTGCAGCCTGCCAAATGGATATCTCAGCCCAATCAGATAATATTGGGGTTAGATATATAATTTAAGAATTAGAGGCTGCTGTCTCTGCTTTGTAAATTACATATGAAAAAAATTCTCCTGATTTTTGTCTAGCAATTTAACAGTCCTTACTTAAAATTAATACAGAAGACTACTTGGAACATCAGGCAAGCTAATGCAGCATAAACATAGAAGTTAATTTTCAGTACCACTTGTCTTTAAAGTTTAATAGCCAATAAATGTAAAGATGGATTGGCAATTGCCTCATTACAGATGTAAACACATACCAACCTACCCATAGCAATTTAAAATAAGCTTAGAAATACACCTCCTCCTTCGGTTATGCCTGAGCCTTTTCCACCAAGGCTGTCATTCTTTTTGATTTATTATTTCCTGCCTTAACACTGTAGCTGTCTAATGCAGTTACTAAAATAGTTAATTCTTACAAAAATTAACTTTAGAATCTTAACAGAGAAAGAGAAATAACCATCACTTTATCCTTTAGATAGTGGGAAACCTAGCTAGAATGTGTATTCTCATCCAGAGGATCACTGTGTGCCCTGGGCATAACCATTACTGTGCTCAAACCATGTATATAACAGCTTTGGCTCTCTGGTCCTAATCACTGTATGGGAGAAAAGCCACCCACTCACACAGAAGGACCTGCTTCTGATTCTCAGATGATCAGATTTCATTGTTATACAATCAAGGTCACTTTTGGTAACTTCTTTCATAGAAGATGCTTTTGATTAAACAAATGTCTTTACATTTTTTTGACTTTGTTCTGTTATAATGCGATGAGAATAAGATAATATCAGTGGCCTCATGAGTGAGGGGCACAGGTGAGAACTGCCTACAGATCAAAGTCTGAGATGCAGATGAGCTGTGAGCTGGGTGTCCTGTGGCAGTTAGCTTCCCCCGTCCTGTCTGTACACAAATCAACATGTTTTTGAGTCTCAGCTGTTGCTCTTGTCAAATATTGTCTCTCTTTGTGGGCAGTGACTTTTGTCATTATGTTTGATGTGGTTCTACTAAAACAGCATACTCTCTATGTGATATATATATATAGATAGATAGATAGATATGTATATTTATATCTATAGATAGATATGTATATTTATATACATATCTATCTATATATCTCCATCCATCCATCCTCCAAGGGCAGGAGTCAGCATCAATATGCTTATGCTAATTGGCAAATATTGCTTATGCTAATTGGCAAATATTAAGGTAAACTTGTCTATTTTACGTAGAATAGGTGGTTTAAATGAATCCATTCCAGAGAGAACTTAGCTTCAGTAATTTGTGTGTGTGTGTTTTTTAAATCTGCTTCTAAATGATTCCATTTCCAATAGCAAAATAAATAGACAAACAAATATCTCTTTGTAAAACCACAGTAAGCATTTCCTTTGCTGAGAGAAAAAGTGAGATTTCAAATATGGAGAAGTCTGAGATGTTACCACCACTCATAAAAATATAGACATGTCTGCTTTTTTTAAAACAAATTTGAACTCAAGCAAGTTCTCAGTTTTCTCAACTAAATTGATGAACTTCAAATAAGTTAGCTACAATCCCGTCTTATTTTTGCCATAGAGTCTTCCAATATTTATTATTTCCTTTACATGAAATTGCCTGTAATTTTAATGAGCCTATCATAGCTTTTTATATTCTGCATTTATAAACACATACCCTTATGTTAGCATAACTTCCATACTTCTTATAGCAAACAAAGCGTAATACAAGTTTCACAATATACCATTCCATAGTGATAAACTGTTTCCCTTTTTTTGTGTTATAATAACAGTAGACAGTAACCACCAGTTATTGACTATTTATACAGCAAGTATTCTGTTAAGAGCCTCTTTCAACAAAGTAGACACTGAGCTTAGTTTGTTATATGGAAATGCCTAGAATTTGATATACTTAAGTTTCTACTCTTTGTGTGACATTAATCAAGAAAAAACTTCCTACTCTGCTCACCTTTAAGTTCCTCCTCTTAAAAAAAAAAAAAGAACTGGAAATAGCTGACCTTGAGGATGTACCCACTAAAGTTGGGCACATAGTAGATGTTCAAAAAGTGGGGAAGATCATCACTGAGAAGTACTCCTGAAGCTGATTTGCCCAACTTGATAAGCTGAAGAGATGTATACAATTTTGTGTGTATTTCCAGATGGATTTCTAATTAAGCAGTCGGTGCCCTCGAGAATGGGCTAAGTGTTCATTTTTTATACACCAAATCCTTACCGGGTTTGCTTTTGCATTCTTCTTGTGTTTATTCTTTCATTTATTCTTTCAGCAAATAACAGATGTCTTGTGCACCAGGCATTTCTGAAGTCACTGTTACACTCAGGTTGCAACTGGCATGAAGGAGATGTTGTCTGTTCAGCGAGAGTCAAAAGACTTGGGTGTGGTCTACACTGCTAGGCCAGTAACAGGCAGGCAGAAGTGTACGTGGCATGTGTGTGTATGTGTGTGTGTGTACACATGTGCACGCATATTCATCTGTGTGTGTTTTTGTCTTCTCCATGAGGCTATAGTTGGTCATTTTGATTTCACATTATATCATATCAATGAAGATGCTCCAGATACAGCCTCCTGGGAAAGACACATGTTAACAGAGAATACACTATGACTTATAATAATAGATTTATGCACAAAAGGTTGTGCCTGTATAATTCTGCTCAAGTGATTAAGGATGGCTACACAATTCACTACTGAATTAAACATTTTTTCAAGTGAATATCAATTTATCAGTGTGATTAGAGAAGGGCTCAGTGTTAAAAATTGCAATCTACCCAAAGAAAGCAGAAAATGCAAAGTCAGGAGAGACCTACCTATGCAACAGCCATTTTCTTATAACTATAATTGGCATGGTGGATGGCTGAGTATTAGTACAGGAGGGTGGGAAGGTAAACAGGGTAAGCCCTGAAAGAAGATAGGAAGCTGGTGAAAATATCACATACTTCCCACATGACAGGCAGTATAGACGTTTTATGTGTATTTTTTCTTAGAAGCTTTTGAATGATCCTGTTTTAGAGGTGATGCAAATGAGACTTTGAATACGAAGTTGTTCAAGGTCCTACAGCAAGCACATGGTGGATTTGGTTTGAGAGCCACGACTTTGAGATCAGAACCCCTCTTCTCTTCACTAAGATGCAGTTAATAGTTCAATGGGAAACTATTTAAATGGCTTTGCATTTATTTGGGTTTAATTAACTTCTGTGAGGAGAAATCTTTGGGATTGTGTTTTGTGTTGTCTCAGACCTCACTGAGAGTACAAAATAGATGTTCTAAAAAACTTATTTTCACTTTCTTTGGTGTCTTTCGAATGTAAATGTTTGCTCTTCATAAAGACAGCATGGTTTTCCTTGTGCTATGTAGCAGATTTTTTAAAAAATAGGATCCTTAAGTTATTTATTATTTTTTGTTTTTATTTAAATGCCAGTTAGTTAACAATAGAGTGTAGTATCACTTTCTGGTGTAGAGTTTAGTAATTCAACACTTACATGCACTACCCAGTGCCCATCACTACAGATTCCTTTTTATAGATGTTATGCTCTATTTTGCTTACCTCATCACCCCTTTATCCATCCGTAGATATGGCCAGTGAGAACATCTTGGCCTGTTGGAGGATGACACTCCATCTGTCCTCAATTGCCCAGCCTGTGTGCCAGATTGAGTGTGGCTGAGTCTCACCTTTTTGGTGCCTCCTCCAGGGAAAAGACCCACTGTCCCCCAACAAGCCTGGCCATACTCCATGCAGCTGTTGCATTGCCCCTGGGACTCCTCATCTTCTGGGAGGATCAGATTCCCACCCCCTGCTTCCAGTCTGCCCAAAAGCATCCTGTTTCCCTAATAGCATCCCTTCCAAAAAGGGGATGATCCCTCCAGCCAACCATTTCAATAAAAGGCCAGATAGTCCATATTTTAGACTTTTCAAGTCTTGTCACCACCCCTCAACTCTGCCATTGTAGCACGAAAGCAGCCAGAGACGCAATGTAAATGAATGCTTGTGGCTGTGTTCCAATAAAACTTTATTTATAGACTCTGAAATTTGAATTTCAAATAATTTGCAGGCTTCTTTTGATTCCTTTCAACGATTTAAAAATGTAGGAGCCATTCTTAGCTCAAAAACATGCGGCAGGCTGCAGTTCGTCAGTCCTGCTCTAGACAGACAGAGCACCAGCAGCACTCACTGCCTCTTCGGTGGAGTCAGCTGGGGTCTGACCACTGGGGTGTCTGATGTAGCTCTCTCGCGACAGAATCTCCAATCCAGAGCTGCTTTTGCCAGTTCCTTCCTGGAGCCTATAGTCATTTTTGTTTGCTCCTGTCTGTGTGTGATTGGAGGACCCACGAAAGGATCTGGTCATAGGGGAATGTGGTGAGGTTCTGTTCCCTAGCTGATATCTGATCTGGGAGTAAAAGGCAAATTATTTTTCTCTGGAAAATTTCTTGGTTTTTTTTTTAACCTTTCGCTGTTTTCAGGAACCTCTGCAATGGAAGTAAATTAAACTGACTACTGATTACTCTGTAATTCTTTGAGTGAATGTATTTGACCTTAATTCCCATGATTGTTCAGATCATTGATCCTAACCTTTCTTCTCTTGAGTTTGTGTTGCAAATGGGAAGAGAACGTTGGCAAGGAAATGAAAGGATTGATCGAACAAGAGTATGAATTTAGACAAAAAAGATACACCAATCCCTACTTTGGTTTTTGCCATTTATTCATCCACTTATTCAGCAAATATTCACATGTGGCCAACCCTGAATCCCAAAATGAAAGCTCACTGTATAGCTCTCCCCACAGTGATGAGCAGAGTACTATGCTTGTCGTCCAGAGACTGTGGAGGTGAGGGGTGCAGAGGTCAAGGAGATTCATCTTCCTATGGTCTTCTTTGTATCTGTTACTCATATTGGAGGACTGATGGGGTCCAGGTAGGCGTGGGACCATGCATGTGCCTGTACACTCCACATGCTGTGGTGGAAGAGCCTGGCTCTGGAGGTCAGAGTCTGGGGCCGGTTGCTCTACTTTCTGATCTTAAAGGTTGTAAATGAGACTGTGTTGCAGCTTTGTTGTGAAGACTGAAAAAAAAGTCATACATAGGCCTAATAGAATGTTCAGGATGTAGACCCTAAAAAAATTCTATATCCAAGGATGTCAAATATACCTTTTGTTTGTTTTGTTTTGTTTTTTTAAGATTTTATTTATTTATTTGACTGACAGAGATCACAAGTAGGCAGAGAGACAGGCTGAGAGAGAGGAGGAAGCAGGCTCCCCGCTGAGCAGAGAGCCTGATGTGGGCTCAATCCCAGGACCCTGAGATCATGACCTAAGCCAAAAGCAGAGGCTTAACCCACTGAGCCACCCAGGCTCCCCTTGGTGTTTTTTTTTTTTCAAGAGAGAAAGTGGGGGGTGGTCAGAGATAAGATAAGATAGAGAATCTTAAGCAGGCTCCATGTTTAGCAAAGAGCCCTATGCAGGGCTCCATCTCACAACCCAGAGATCATGACCTGAGCCGAAATCAAGAGTCAGATGCTTAACCGACTGAGCCACCCAGGTGCCCCTGTTTTATTCTTTATTGATATATGTATAACCTTCCAGTAATGTTAAACCAATTTACTACTAAATTTACTACTTCCCAATCAGATTACTTATTGACTGCCTAGTGTGTTTCCACAGCTATATTGTGCATCGTGGGGAAAGCAGGGACATGTGAATCAAGGCCCCTCTGTTGGATTGTCAAACTTTTTTTTTTTAATACTGTAGGTTGGAAAGCTACTCTTATATGAATGATATAGAAAACCATGTATTAACTTTGCTATCTCTTTGTGTTTCTTTTTAGATCTGAACGGTAATGGCACACATTTCAGTTACTAGTCGCTTAGTGAGCTGTGAATTGATGGAACTATGAGGGTTCCTGTCGTGATGTACGCCTGGAAGACCCTTCAGTAGTAGGTATTTTCTATTCAGTATCATTTATGTGGTTACATTGAGATCTTCAACAGAGTATACATTTACAATGAAAAATGTGTAAGATACATATGTTCGTGTTGATGTTGTGAATATGGCTAGATTTATTCTGGTTTGTGCCAACCTATTGCAAAATGAAAGAACCCGTTAAAATGTATCTGTTACGTGTGTGTATGTCTATTAGTAAGATAGTACATATGCAACTCTGTAGCAGAGTTTAGAAGAACAGAACTTTACCTCTCCTTTAACTGAGTGAAAAATGTCACTGGAAAGTTGCAATGTCTTTTGGTTCTTTAATATCATGTAATCTGGCAGTATAAAAATTTCACCTAATAGAATGTTTTGAAATGGTTCGATTTTGTGCTCACTTCAGCAGCACATATACTGAAATGGTTCGATTTTATTGTAGTTTTAGCCAACAGCGCATCTGATAATGCTTTCACTTACCCAACTGCCATGTGGTAATTGACTTGTGATGTTTATGGTGCCATGAAATGGAATTAAACTATGTTAGAAAACCTTGATCTGCTCATTTGACCAGTTCCACACAACATGAAGATATACTATATTCATGTATAGTCCAGGCCTCAGTTTCCTCCATCTGCAAAATGAGAGGAAGAATTTCTGCTTTACCTAATTCATAAGATTACTTTATAGGTCCAGTGAGTTAATCCTGTGAAATTATTAGTTAACTGCAAACCCCATAAAAATGGTATGGTTGTGGTTGAATCATATTTCAAGTAGGGAATTGGATAAAAGTTGTGATCATAACTTCGCTTTTTTTTTTTAAGTTTTTTTTTTTAATTTAAATTCCAATCACGTTAACATACAGTGTAACATTAGTTTCAGGTGTACAATGTAGTGATTCGGCATTTCCATACATCACCTTCTGCTCATCATAAGAAGTGCACTCTTTGGGGCGCCTGGGTGGCTCAGTCACTTAATCATCTGCCTTTGACTCAGGTCATGATCCCAGGGTCCTGGGTTCGAGCCCCACATCAAGCTCCCTGCAGGAAGCCTGCTTCTCCCTCTTTCACTCCCCCTGCTTCTGTTCCCTCTCTCACTGTGTCTCCCTCTGTCAGATAAACAAATAAGATCTTTAAAAAAAAAAGAAATGTCTTCCTTAATCCCCATATACTCTGCTTTTAAGTTGGTTAGTACAGTTTGATATTTTGTGTGTTATTCTCCTAAAACATAAATGATAAAATCATACTTAATTTTAATTCATCCCTAAAATGAATTTCTTGTATTTGAGAAAATGATGTTTAAATTTTGAGAAACATGTTTCTCAGGCACACTGCAAAGGCCAGTCCCCACCAGCCGTAAGAATTGGGTTTCTGCTCCTGATCTCCAGGATACTTTCTTATTAGACTTAATTTGGGGTATTTACACTTTGGGGAGAAAAGATACATTAGATCCTTTTTATATATAGTTTCATTTCAGGAAACTAAGGAAATGATACAGAAATTCCATCAGGAATTATTCATTTGGTTTACTACATTTAATTTCTTTTCATTGTGATCTCTTCTGTACCTCATCTACCTATTCTCTTTTGCTAACAGAATACAGCTACTCAGTTTAAAGTAAAAGATTGAAAATAAGAATCTCAACAAATATATTTAGTAAGATTGAGAAAGACTTTTTCACTAAAATTAAACAAGTTGTTATATAACCAGGCCAGTGCAATGAGACTGGTTTCCAAATTACTCTCCAGAAATTGGAGATGATTATTATTGAAAGGGCAATGGTTTATTACATGAATCTAAAGTGTTTGCATTTAGGTGAAACAAAATCCTTAGTAACAGGTAGCATATATTCGCTTGGTAATATTGTAGCATAGTCCTTAAGTATGGGGGGCTGTCTAGAGTCAGATTGGGGTTATAGACCAATTCTTTAATTTTTCCAGCTTTGCAGTATTGCACAAGTCACTTAACCTCTATATGCCTTTGTTTTCTCATCTGTAAAATGGGTCTAATAATAAGAATGTGTATCTCATAGGGTTGTTGTGTGGATTACATGAGTTAGTAGAGTCACGTGCTAGGAGCGCTGTGTGATGCTTAGTAACTAATCAGTATTAATGGCTATTATTCACTGGATGAGTGTGGGATTATGGTGACCACCACAGATTTTGGAATCAGAAAGCACTAGGTTCAAAACTATTTCTTAATTTATGGTGGAACCTAGTCACTGAACTTTTTGAAGTCTCAGGTTTTTTGGGGGAAAAAAGGAAATAGTTAAAATATACTTCATACTGCTTAGGATGGTTTACTAAGGCATCTGGCATGGAATGGTAGCCAATACCTGTGAAGATAGAATCACAAATTATTATGTAATGCAGTTTTGAAGTAATTTAAATCAGAGATTATCTGATTCTGAAAATGTCCTTCTTGCCATATGTTATATTTATGGGACTTTTAGAAATGTGCCCAATTATAAGACTTATTTTGTTAAATCCAGAATTTCAAAAAAGACAAACGAGTATTTTAAATCAAATCATACAATGCAAACAGAACTTATATATGGCATCCTGACTTTAAAAAACAAACTCATTAGCCTTTTTAGGCCTATCTGGCATATCAGCTCAGTGTTTAATTTGTTACAAAGATTGGGCTGTTACTGCATTTAAAATGATTTTCTTTTCTAGAAAAATAGGGAAAAAAGAGGAAAAGAGGTGGAAATGCAGAACATATGTCACAAAACGATGGGGAGGAAAGGCTTACTTTTTCAGGTCCATGATCATGGTGTCTAATCAATATTTTATGCTTATTCTTATTATAAATAAACTTAAGGTATTGTCCTTTGGGCTCATATTGGACAAAACTCAGTGGTTGTACTGGGTGGCATATTTCAGATAAATCATCATTTTTTTTCCCAAGGTGGGAAATACTGATAATTTGGGACAGTGATATGAGCCAAGAGATAATTGCCTGACTGCCATGTGACACTCAGAACAGAAAGCCAAGTCTCCTTTCCTCATGTGTTAATTATAAACCATCTGGAGCAGTGATGGTGCTTGGTCAGTCCAGCTCTGTGTCCATCCATATCAGCACCCAGAGAGTCTTTCATCCATAAATGTAACCTGACTTATTTATAATTCAGATTGTAATATTCTCAGTAGTTGCTTTGTACCCTTCTGTTATCCTTCCTATTTGTTTTTGCAGTAGGGTTAGCTTTTAAGAGTTTTCCCATGATGAGGACAGTCTTGGTTGTGGAGGAGGCTTTTGAGTGTAAAGTTTTGGAGGGGAATTCCTAACTAACAGCCCACATTCCATGTACATCTGCTTGGGGACCTGGGTGAGAGATGACCTTGGTGCTTCTTCTGACCTCTTTCCACAGGGCTCTGTGTTGCTCCCTACTTTCAATCCTTCATCATGGTCAACATTCACATCTTGAAGTCTTGTATTAGGATTTAGGGTATAATAAAAAGAAAAAGCAGAGTCAAGGTGCTCATCTAAACAAATGGATTCTCAAGTTGTCCTGATTATTTCCCAAGCCATGATATATTTGTGATGTCTATCTCAAAAATTATTGGTGGCTTTAGGAGTGTCCTTTTAAAGGAGTCAGGTTTTATACACATCCATGGAAGATAAGTACTATTAATCAGAACAGGGGAAGGTGGAATGTGTATATTGAGTAAGTCAACATTCCTGTAGGTTTCAGCTTTTTTTTTTTTTTTTTTTTTTTTAAGAAATACAGAGATGGGAGTGCCTGGATGTCTCAGTTTGTTAAGCATCAAACTCTTGGTTTAAGCCCAGGTCATGATCTTGGGTCCTGAGATCAAGTCCTGCATCAGGCCATCTGCACTCAGCTCAGAGTCTCCTAAAGATTTTCTCCCCTCCCTCTGCTCCTCCCTATGCACATGCATGCTCTCTCTATCTATCTTTCTAAAATAAATAAATAAATCTTTTTTAAAAAATGTGTAGAGAAAGAAATACATGGAAAAACAAGCAAACAACAACAAAAAAATCTCTAAGTCAATAAACAAAACCCTCATGACGTAGCCACAAGAAATTTTATTTGAAAACTTATTTTAGTGGCTGTATATAACTCAGAAGCAGACTTCAAATCATTTAGTTTAATGTTGATTCTTGAATAGTACCATTTTACAGGAAAGACCATTGGGTCCTCTAAGCCAGTATTTTAACACTCAACATTCACCTTTGTTCCCTAATGTACATCAGTTATATAAGGAGGAGTCAGTGCAGGTTAACTATGACAAACTTGATCCCAGTAACACAGGGTATCTCAAGCCATTCAGCATTCACAGATGACTGTAGGTAGGCAAGTGGAAAACATTAAGCCAGTCAAGATGTATTTAAGAGAGGAAAAAGGGCTGACAGTTTACAATGCATGAGCTGTTTTAGATTGACGTGCTTCCAGCAAAAAGAGATAATGCTTGAATGAATCATGTATCAAGAATATTCATCCAGTTGTATAAGCAGAAGTATAAGACTAATGTAGGACTGATGAATATTTATCCAGTTGTGTAAGCAGAAACATAGGACTAATGTAGAAATATAGGACTAATGTAATCAAAATATTAAAGCTTTGATAGGCTCCAGTAAGCAGAGCCCAATACAGCAAGAATAATACATTATCGAAAGAAGTGGGTTTTTGTTATTCCCAAAGGTAATACTTGAAAGATTTCCAGATTGTTTCTGGATAAGTTTTTAAGTCTTTATTTTATGCATTTGAAGATTAGAATATCTCAGTGACTATTTTCTGGCATTCTTTTTAGCTAAGGAACTTATAGTTGTATGTTGAAATAGAGTAATAATTATGGTGATGACCATCTACCGAGCTAGTGACTATGCAGTGGAGTGGGGTTTTATTTCAAATTGTGCCACATCATCAGGCCATCTTCACAACAGCTATACAGGGACAGCCTTATCACCTTCTTTTTACAAAGGAAATGTATAATACACATTGTACATTACTGATTCACATGCGTACTTACATAATCTAAATTTGGTAATGGCCTCTTTGATAAAAGATGGCCACATACATATGGAGGCATATCATATTTTATGAATATAGAAAACTAATTTAATTTTTGAAATGAAATTAATTTTCAAAGTAGAATGCACTTCAGGTTTTCGGCCATGTTTATTTCATATTCCAGAGAATAAATAACTTATAAAATTATAATTAAAGGTTTCTCCTTTTATCTTTCTGCAACAACCAATATGAATAAAAGTGAGAATCTGCACTTATTTGAGATGTGTTCTCAGTGACAGATACAAGCAGGTGTCTTTCAGAAAATGCATGAAAAATGCATTTTTACGACTGGACAGTTTATCCTTAAAATTAAATAAATCTTACTTGATCTATTTTCTTAGTCTTATTTTTTTTTCATAAGAATGGTCAGTATAAATGCCATAAAATCATCATGTGTTTCGTAGAGAAGTGGATTGCTTCCACAAAATTGAGCCTAAAATTCTTGGCCTAAAATTCAACAAATGTCTTCTGTATACCTCATGAAAGGCTCTCACATTAATTCTCTCTTTTCAACTCAATCAGTTGAAAGGAATTTTGTTGATTTGTCTCCTGTTTTGCCTCTCACTCCGATGGACAGATCTTAATGCTGTTTTACTCTCCCTTAGATGTGCACTCAATGTATGTATTTCTCCCAACAAGGAATACATAATGCAATTTAAAAAAATAAGCCTGGGAAGCAGAGACAATTTTAAAGAAGCAGTGGTTTTAACACTTGCTTTTAAATAAAGAAGATATTTATAATATGTTGGAGTCATTTAAAACTTGAGGGGACTAAATAATCTGAAAGAAAAATCACAATTTAGGGGCACCTAGGTGGCTCAGTGGGTTAAAACCTCTGCCTTCAGCTCAGGTCATGATCCAAGGGTCCTAGGATCAAGCCCTGAATCAGGCTCTCTTCAGTAGGGTGCTCGCTTCCCCTCTCTTTCTGTCTCTGCCTGCCTCTCTGCTGACTTGTGATGTCTGTCTGTCAAATAAATAAATAAAATCTTAAAAAAAAAAAGAAAAATCATGATTAAAATCGCATTAGTTAAATATTTGAGGCTGGAGAACTCAAGTATTCCCTTTATGCATTCAACAAATATTTCTGGATCTCCCTCTATGCAGCAGGCCCTGAGAATAAGAAACAAATTCTTGTCCTCATGGAGTTTTTCTAGGTAGCCAGTGGGGAGTGGGGAACAGGAGGTATGGAGGAGGGAGTTGAGTGTGTGTGTGTGTATAACTTATTTATATATAACTTATTTATAGTGGTATATATCATTAAATGTATGTATATACAAATAGTAATAAATTTAACTTTACATAAAAGCAGGTACTTTTTTTTTAAGGTTTTATTTACTGATTTGACAGAGAGACACAGCGAGAGAGGGAACACAAGCAGAGGGAGTGGGAGAGGGTAAAGCAGGCTTCCAGCCAAGCAGGGAGCCCAGTGCCAGGCTCGATCCCAGGACCCTGGGACCATGACCTGAACCAAAGGCAGCCGCTTAATAACTGAGGCACCCAGTCACCCCAAGCAGGTGCTTTTTATAGCCCCCCCCAAATTCTTTCTTTGAACTTTCTCAAAAGCATAGTTTAACACTATAAAGTTGGAAATCCCTACTCATCAAAACTCCGTATTTTGATCATTTCCAGAAATGAAATTTTTGATAAACAATCACAGTCTTTGTTTGAACATCATTCGTGTGTTTCCATTCTTGTTTTCTTTATTCATTGTAAGATGATTTGTAGGTGCTCCAGAATCTAAAGGAGAAGTCCTCAAGGCTATTTTGTGCAACATCAGATAGTACCAAGGGGAATTATAAGGGCTAATGGGGACAGAAAACTCACATACCTTGAGACCCAAGGGGGAAAAAATAACAGAGAAAAGAGAAGGAATTCCAATTTTTTTATTCAATTGAAGTTGAAGTTCTCTCTCTGCTGAAGCATGGGATAACATGGATGTGTTAAGCCTGTATTATGTAATCATGTGAAAGTTGGTTGTAGAACCAGAGTCATTGATCCATATACATTATTTAATTAGAAGTGTAGCATTGAGTGTGTACTTAGAGCTTGTGAGGAAAGGAACAAGCAAAAAATTGGATAAACTAAGTGTCATCTGGGCTCCTGGGGGGCTCAGTCATTAAGCCTCTGCCTTCAGCTCAGGTCATGATTCCAGGGTCCTGGGATCGAGCCCCACATCGGGTTCCCTGCTTGGCAGGAAGCCTGCTTCTCCCTCTCTACTCCTCCTGCTTGTTTTCTCTCTCTGGCTGTCTCTCTGTCAAATAAATAAAATCTTTAGAAAAAATATATCATCCATACAGTGTGTTGAGTCAGTTTTCCAATTGGAAAGTGAGTCAGTCATTTTTAGTGATTTTTGGATGCCATGTAATGACCTCTTAAGATGAGCAAATAAATGGCTATTAAATTCCGATTACTTAGATTGCAGTGATCTCTAAATTTTTTTTTAAGATTTTATTTATTTATTAGAGAGAGAGAGAGCGAGCACAGGCAGACAGAGAGGCAGGCAGAGGCAGAGGGAGAAGCAGGCTCCCCGCCGAGCAAGAAGCCCCATGTGGGACTCGATCCTAGGACGCTGGGATCATGACCTGAGCCGAAGGCAGCTGCTTAACCAACTGAGCCACCCAGGCGTCCCAGATTGCAGTGATCTCTAAAAGTCACCCACCCCTTCCTTGTCGGGGGGGGGGGGGGGATGAGAAACATCCTAGCCCTGCATTCCTTTAAAAATATATTTCTTTTCTTTTCTTGAAGCACAGCTTCATGTTTGAAAACTTACCTACTTTCTAGGTTCTCTGACTACGTGATTTTGGTGGCATTCCCAAACCAAGATCATTTAACTTTCCTGCCATTGATGTAAAAGTCCGTGCTTGATATAAAACAGGCAGAAAAGATTTTGCAACCTTTCTTGATAGTGGATTTTTTTTTTAATTTGACAGAGAGAGACCACAAGTAGGCAGAGAGGCAGGCAGAGAGAGAGGAGGAAGCAGGCTCCCTGCTGAGCAGAGAGCCCGATGCGGGGCTCGATCCCAGGACCCTGCAATCATGACCTGAGCCGAAGGCAGAGGCTTAACCCACTGAGCCATCCAGGTGCCCCTTGATAGTGGATTTTTAAATGTAGTTTTTTAACATAACCTAGGTTCGAAAATAATGTAGTCAAAAGATAATGTCTAGTGCCTTTTTTGACAATGGGGTAAAACGGGGCTGAGAGAGAGGAACATGAACAGCTCATCAGGGCTAGTTTTGCTTTTTTTCTACTATTCCATACAGAGCACAAGAATAAAGGATTTCTGCCAAAGTAAAAATTGTTGACAAAGTACTTATTATTGAGTCCCCATCCTGTGTACTAACAACCTGCCAGGTATAGCACACTAATAGTCGAGAAACTACAGCTACATTTCCGTATCTAATACTCCTAGTGTTTGTCTACTAAAATGCATTAAACAAGTTATAGAAATATCAGAGTCTTGGGACTTCTGGGCAGCTCAGTCAGTTAAGCATCCCGCTCTTGGTTTCGGCTCAGGTCATGATTTCAGGGTCATGAGATGGAGCCCTGATTCAGGCTCTGCGTTCAGCCCAGAGTCTGCTTAAGATTCTCTCTACCTCTCCCTCTGTCCCTCCCTCTGTTCATGTGTGCTCTTTCTCCCTCTCTCTCTCAAAGAAATAAAATCTTAAAAAAAAAAAAAAAAGATATGTTAGGGCCTTTTTTAATTAAGCTGGAGATCCAGCTTCCTCAAGGAAAAAGCACAGAAGATGAGTTGCAAGACAGTAAGTCTCAGGCAAGGAAGAACTCATTGTATAGAATTTCCAGGTTGTTTGTTGCAGTTTTGTTGGAACTCTCAGTGGGAAATTAACACAAAGGAGAGCACAGAGGAGGAAACAAATAAATGTTAGTTGAGTTGAATGATCCCCCTGCTTAACCAATTTCTTTGAGAGATCAACTACACCCTTAGACTGTATTACCAAAGGTATTTATTATTTATTTGTTTATTTATTTATTGAACTTTGAAAAGTAACTGGATCATGGACTTTAATCTCATTCTTTCCTTGATGCTGTGGACTTGGAGAGCCTCGGGGGCTGCATAGAGTAAGGAAAAGCTACTTGGTAGAGAGCCTCCCACTTTGTTCAGATACTCTTTTGCCTGCTAATGAGAAGGCCCAACTCAATCACATCAGTCCTGACCCTTGACTTCTGCGTTCAGCAGGAATACTGAACAAAGCCAGTCTTTCCATCTGAGTTCCCTGTCAGCATTGTTCAAACTTCAAGGGTGACCTCTGAATCAGTCATAAAATCAGCTTAGTAATGAATGAAATGAAACACGAGTAAATGTGTTTAGTAAATGAAACACGAGAAAATTTAAAAAAAAACAAAAACGTCAGAGTATCTCCCATCCTCACTTTTTATAAAGCCTTTGTTTCATGTATATTTGTATGTAGATGTGTCAGGTCAGAGGTAAAGTGTGTTTATGATTAGGCACCACGGTCAAAAAAAAGAAAACCACTGTTACTTTTCTAGAATCTGTCTTCTTAATTGGTCCTTTAGAGTTCATCCATTTTCAAAATCTTCATTTCAGTACCTCCTTTATTTTCCTGTAGATGGCTCCTTGGTTCCTCAGTACCCGCCTCGTGACAGCAGACCCATCCTATAGAGATCCCCCGGACTGCTTTCTTTTTTTTTTTTTTT
>ML103360.1:33315-74186 GCA_003697995.1 Taxidea taxus jeffersonii
CCCCCCCCCCCCCCCCCGGACTGCTTTCTAACTGTCCTCTCAAGTAATGAGTTAATGGCATTCTAACAGCAGTTACGATTTTGTACGTCTGAATTTGAACTTAGTTTTTTTTTTTTTTAATTTCTGAAACATTTATTATCTTTTTTTTTTTTTTTTTTTACTTTATTTTATTCCCACTCTTTCTCTTCCCTCAATCCCTGTTATGACTCCCGGTAATCATCACTGTGCTGTTGCCCATTGGAATTTCTGAGTCGTTTTCCCAGTTCCCTTGCCTCTTTAACCCAAGTGACTGATCAGTCCAGACAATTCTCTCACCTAATGCCCTTTACAACAGTTCTGTTCTTGGGGCACCTGGATAGCTCAGTCAGGCAAGCGTTTGGCTCAGGTCATGATCTCGGGTTCCTGAGATGGAGCCCGATGTCAGTCTCCACATTATGAGAGGAGCCTGCTTAGGATTCTCTCTCTCCCTCTTCCTGTGCCCCCCAGACCCCTGTGCACATGCATCCCCCCTCTCTCTTTTAGAACCAAACCCAACCAATCTTATTCTTCACCTCGCCATGACAACTATCTGGCCCTGTGATTCTATACCCAAACTATTATAATTAACATTGTAATAAACTCTTCACTCCAGCATTATTGCCTTCTGGTGGGTCATTTCTCTTGCTGTTGGAATCCTTTCTAACACACAAATATGAATATTTTACTCTTTGTGTAAACATTTCCCGTAGCCACACTCCATTTGTCTTGAGATTAAAATCCAGTCACATTTCAGTGAGAAGAAGAGGCCTTCCAGTATATCTGACTTCGGGAAATTCTCCAAAAATGTCCAGCCCTACCCACTCATACAGCTGACATTCGAACGTGAGTCTGTATTCTGAGCTATTGCCCGTGTTACAATCTTTTTACTGGGCCGTTAGACTAACCTATGTTCTCCTCTTTGCCTAGAATGTCGTCACCTTCTGTTATGCCTGGAAAATGCCTACACATCTATTAATATATTGGTCTGAGTTTTTGGCCTCATGTAAGAATTCTGAGTCCCGGGCGTCTGGATGGCTCAGTGGGTTAAACCTCTGCCTTCGGCTCAGGTCATGACCTCGGGGTCCTGCGATCGAGCCCCACATCAGGCGCTCTGCTCGGTGGGGAGTCTGTTTTCCCTTCTCTCTCTGCCTGCTGTTCTACCTATTTGTGATTGATCCCACTCTGCCAAATAAATAAATAAAATCTTAAAAAAAAAAAAAAAGAATTCTGAATCCCCTGAGTCGGCTTCTCTGCCATTACTTTTTAAGTATTTATGGAACCGAAATCCTTCATTGCCTATATATTCATCTTCCTGTCTCTAATTGGGCTCTGAGCTTCTCTTACATCTGTATTGCCAATTCCCCTTTGTAATCCAAGACAGAACCTGTCACAGTGCTGAGCACTGGAATGATGCTTGGTCTATATAGACAGTGAATTCTTGTGCCAGAAACATCACCAGAACTCTCCACTGATATGGTCTTCCTTATCCTCTTGTCCCCACTGTACCACGGGGATCGTTCTTGCTAGACTCATAAGTATGACATCAAATGATATTCACAATAATCATTCTCCATCACTTTCCCTAAATCTGTGAGTTTTATAATCTGTGAAAAGGTTGTATAAGCAAAGCGGTATGTCACCATTATTCATAGTCCATGGAAACACCTTGATATTCTGGACCTGGGTTGAGATCATTTTACATGAATTCACCAGTTTATGTTCCTACAATGTATTTCCTAAAGGTGTGTTCCAATATGGGTAAAGAAACATTTATTTAAATACTTGCATTTAAAATCAGATCTTGGTAGGAAGGTGCCTTGGGTGGCTCAGTAGGTTAAGTGTCTGCCTTCAGCTCAGGTCATGATCTCAGGGTCCTGAAATCAAGCCCCACGTCGAGCTCCCTCTACAGCAGGGAGCCTGTTTCTCCCTCTCCCTCTGCCTCTCCCCACTCCCCCTGCTTGTGTCCCCTCTCTTGCAGGCGTTCTCTCTCACAAATAAATAAAAACTTAAAAAAAATTTTTTTAAGTAAATAAAATCAGATCTTGGGGCTCAGCTTAACCTTGACCCTAACCTTGACCTAAAACACTGTTATACAACACATTTTCCCCCAATTTCTTTATTATAAGGAAAAGTTTTTAGTCCGATGCCAACAACTGACAGTTTGATCATAGCATCAAATTTTAACAACAAATTCCAAGTGGCTGAGTTTTTTAAATATAAGATTTTCTCCTTAAGATTCAGGGAAAGTTAGGAAGAATTTCAAAAGTAGTGCCTGATTTAATTTGGTAAAGAAGAAATTCCTGTTGCAGGAAGCTAATCAGCACTTCTTGTGCCTGAGTTGATGACATTGATACATTTGACTGGATGGCCATGACAGCATTAGTTTAATAAGGGAAAATATTGCATCGATTTTATAATTGTGTGTGTGTGTATTTATATACTGTTCCAGTGACTGTGATGTGCCTTACTCCCATTTTTCCTCTTCTTGTCATTGCAGAGCTCAGTTCTTAAACAATTGATCATTTCCAGTGTGTCATCCAAATTGACCATTAAGGAGAAACAAAACATTTCATGGCCTTTTTGTTTTGGAATAAACAGCATTGGATGTCACATTGCATTTTTCCAAGCAAATGTAACAGTGATGCATAGACTAACTCTATACCATTTATTCATAAGGAAAGGTACAAATAGTGAAGTATAGTGACTTGTATGCAAAAATTCTCTGGGGCCAAAAATTTATGTATGCAAAGAACAGGAAAAATTGAGAAATGTTCAATGTTGTAAAAAAATTAAACAATACCTTTATACAGGCACATTAATTAGAAAATGTATCAATACTTCTACTTCTGTTAATAAATCTATAGTAATGTTAGGAAAGGAAATACTGTTCAACTGCTTTTGCTGAATCTTTCTTTAATATGTTCTGCTGTTTCATTATAATTCAGAGGCTAACTGATGTTTTTATGGTCATTAATTTTTCCATATTTTTATACACTTGAAAATACAAAAGAAGATACAAAAAGTAATACAGAATATCTCTAATCCATCACTGAAAAACTCCAAAGTAACTTCAAATATTTTATCTTCTAGACTTTTTAAAATTGTATTTTTAAGTAATCTTTCACCCAACATGGGGCTTGAATTTACAATCCTGAGATCAAGAGTCACACATTCCACTGATGAGCCAGCTAGGCATCCCTATATTCTAGACTTTTTTTTTTTATATATATTCGAGACTTTTAAAATTTACCTACTTTTACACAAATGTGGGATTATAAAACTCATACCTCTTTCCTCTTTATAATATAATAATACATTGCCATTTTCCCATTTTTCTTCCTCTAAATATGATTCTTAAAGATAATTTAAGGATGCATAACATTGTGTCTTTGGTTGTACCATAATGTGTTTATTCCATATTAGTGATCATTTCATTCATTTTTATTTGTTCTATGTGACAACTTTTTGGAAAAAAAAATTTAAACATCCTTTGATAAAAATCTCTGACTACGTCTGGACCCTAGGACAGCTCCAGCCCTAAGCCTTTCTCTGAAGATCAAACTCCATGTAACAAAGATGCTGTCATCACGTGAGTGCCTAACAGATAGTTCTAAACTAACATGTGTGGAATTGGACTGTGGATTTCCCCCATTCCACCCCAAATGTGCTTCTTCCCCATCTGTCTTGTTTCCCTTTTCCAAATTCTACTCCTTTCCCAGGAGAACCAGGCAAAGCCTAGGTGTTGTTTTTCTTCTTTCCTCATTTCCCACATGTAATTCACCAGTACATCTTATTAAGTCCGTCTTCATTACATGTCCTCCCACTCTAGGAGTCTAGGCGTGCCTGGGCCCATATCGCCTGCCACTTCCCAGCAGCTTTCCCTGGGACCACACCTGACACCTGTCACACCTCTCTTCTGCTCACAGTCCTGTGTGAGCTTTCAGAACACCTGAATAAAGTCCAGACTCTTAATCCTGTAGCTGCCAGAGCGCCTACGACAGTCGCCCGCCTGTGCTCCCCCCTCATCTTCCACCACCCTCTTCCTCTTTGGCTCTTTGTCTGCCAAGCTGGCTTCTTTCTGCCTCGTAGAAAATCCCCTCCTGTCACACTCAAGCTGCCTCTTCCTTTTCGCTCAAGATTCAGCGGACGTGCCATTGCCCTCAGTGGCTTCCTGCCCAGTGCATAGGAAAGGAGCCCCAACCACTTTCAAGCAGACCTCCACATTTTGTTTCCTGCCTATGTGTATTATTTCTTAAATACTCGTGTATTTGTTTATTATACATCTACTCATCAGAATGTAAGCTCCGTGGGAACAGAGAAAAGACTCAGTCTTCTTCACCCATAGCTCTATCCCTAGAACCAAGAAGAGTGCTTACTGTGTGGTGGAGACTAAATATTTACTAAAAGAACAAATAAATCCATGGAGATGTATTACTGTAATTTATATTAAATAGAATTTCTTAGTAAAAATTTTTTTAACTTTTTCTTTTTTTAACTTTTTGCTTCTCAATCTTTAGTCCTCATACCTCCAAAATACCAGTTTTCTTTCCCATTACCCATTATGTGGCAGGGCTAAATTTACCATACTGCCCCCAAATCCAACGTGTCTACATAATTTTCCTTTGCCAGTTCACTGTACAGTATTTAGCCCATCTTTAAAATTTTCATACCAGTTTCTACTGATGGGGCCCGAACAGTTTGAAATTTGAAAATCCTTCTCATTAGAAGTCCACGCACTTCTTTTTTTTTTTTTTTTCTTTTTAAAAGATTTTATTTGTGTAAGAAAGAGAACAGGACCTGGTGGGGAGAGGGTAGGGACACAGGGAGGAGGAGAAGCAGACTCCTCACTAAGCAAGGAGCCTGGTGTGGGGCTCGATCCCAAGACCCTGGGATCATGACCTGAGCCCAAGGCACTCGCTTAACCAACTGAGCCACACAGGCACCTCCTCACTTCTGACCCAGTTCATGCAGACCACAATATTTGATGACGTCTGGAAGTAAAGGATACTCTACTTCTCTAACTTCCTTAACTTCCTAACTTAAATGGGGACACATTTAATGAGATTCTGTTAGGCACCATACTTGTTTTCATTTAAGTATTTACATATAAGTCATTTGATCCTCATGACCACCCTAAAAATAGATAATTATCCCTTTGATCCAGATGAAGAGATGTTCTCTGAAGGATTATGGTTCATGGACCTGGCAGGTTGTAGGACTTAAGTGTGTGCCCAGGTCTGGCCGGTGCCAAAGCCCAAACCATTAATGCAACATCATAAAAATAAGTGGTTTGTGTTTATCCTCCAAACTCTCTGAGCCTTAATCATTAAGTTTTAGTGTGGATTCTGGATATTCGTGTTCTATTCAGAGCATTTTTAAAAGAAACGAGCGTCATTCCTTTGGAACATTTCCACAGACTCAAACATATCTGTTTTACTATATAAAGGAAAGTTTTGCAGGTAGGGAAATGGAAGATACTGGAATCCATCATTTATACAAGCAAAGAAAGGATAAACTGCTGTTGCACATTTCAGCAAACCTTTTATTTATGCATTAATAAAATCACATCATCAAAATTGGTGCAGATGGGATTTATATCATATTCTAGACATGCTTACAGGTGCAGAGACTTGCCTTCCTTCTCATAAAGGGTAGTGTGTCCTTTATTCCAAGGTTGATGTGGAGCCAAAAGGCAAGAAACCGTGAAGTGATCCATCCAGGTGCAAACCCTTTCTTTAGATTATATAATCAAAATTATGAATATTTATTTGTTTCCAAGAATAAGTAGATCATCAGAGAAATGGCTTCAATCAGGAAGATGAGGTCAGTTTAGAGCGTGCATGAAATCATTCAAGTTCCCCAGAGAGCTAACTTCAGAAAGAGTCCTCAGGATGTCACAAAATAACCCATGTTTGGGTCTGTAAAAAGTGGAAGACCTAAGAACGACTTATGCCCCCCCAAAATAAATAAGAGGTTTGAATCACTTTTATTCTAGTTCTTCAGATGTATGAATGACCTTTTTTTCATAGTGTTCCCTTTTTTCATCCCAAACATTTAGCAATATAATTGAATAATTGTGAAAAATTCCAAATGGGTTCACAGAATTCTAAGTTTTTGTTATATAGCAGTGATCTATTTGGGGGCAAGGAGGCAATATTTTAATGAAAAAGGTATGTTTTGTGTTTTTTTTTAATTAATGGGAGGTGGGCATAATGAACTAGAGTTTTTTTTAATTTATGGTAACTCTGTGCACTTAGCTCAGTACACGTTTGACAAGAGGCTATTTGTAGGAAGCTAATTTTGAGTGGAAACAAATAGTTGTGAAAAATGAGGAAATCCTGCTGGAAAAAAAAGTGTGACAGGATCACATCAAATAGGAGTGTTAGAGTAATTTACTATTCTAGGCAATCCAGCAGCTGGTTTATCTAAAACGTTCCTCTTTTTCATGAGTACTGGAACAAGGACAGGAAATGGCTCAAAAAGCATGCTGACTTTCCTCTAGCAAAAATGAGTTTTAGAAGCTCAATTCTTAGCCATTTTGGGGATTCTTTAATGAGACAATGAATATATTTCTAACTTTAGTTACTCAGAAATTATCCTAGAATGGAGATGTTTCAAATAGAGTAAGGATAAAAGGAAACAAATTTCTGCTTATGTCATTCATAAAATGTGTACTAGATTGAACTCAACGCTTAGAATCAGTTTTATAGAATAATGAGGATTTTAGCTAACCATTGAGAAAATGATCCAGAGATCCCCTATAAAGTAGGATATTTGTAACGTTTTATTAAACTGCTCTTAATTGTTCCAAATAAGGAAATAGTAGGACCGGTATAAATAGTAGTTGGAATCCCAAAAAATACAAGAGCTAGAGTAGATGAAGGAAACAGGTATTTGAAAAAATATTTTAATGCAACTAACAACCTAAGGGTAGGATTATCTTTTTTAAAAAATTCATTCCAAGAGATTTGAGTGGAATCTCTTTATATAAAGTCACACACAAAAAGAATTTAAAAAGTTCCCTTTCCAGGGGCTGGGGAATGGGGAGGATGGGGAGATACTGGTTAAAGGATATAAACTTTCAGTTATAAGGTGAATATATGAGATACATATCTTAGTATATATGATTTCACTGCAGTGGTTAGCCACCACAACTAACTATATTTTTTTAAGTAACGAAATGCATTTTTCATTGGAATTTTTGTCTCCTTGACCCTAGATTGTATTTGGGTTTAGGGGAACAAAAAGCAAATGCTGTGTATGAGTTTCCCAATATCAGAAAAAAATCACTGCAGGAGCATCTGGGTGGCTCAGTCAGTTAAACCGCTGCCTTCAGCTTAGGTCATGATCCCAGGGTCCTGGGTTTGAACCCTGCATCAGACTTCCAGCGGGAAGCCTGCTTCTCCCTTTCCCACTCCCCCTACTTGTGTTCTCTCTCTCTCTCTCTCTCTCTCAAATAAATAAATAAAATCTTTTTTAAAAATTACCACAAACTGTTTATTCTCTCACAGTTCTGGAGGACATAAGTCCAAAATCAAGATGGTGAGAGAGCTGTTCTGCTCCCCTCCATGGAGGCTCTAGGGAGACTTCTTGCTCTTTCAAGGCCTGGCAGCTGGTCGCATTCCTAGACTTGTGACCTCATCGCTCTTATCTCTTTCTGGATCTTCACATCAGCTCCTCTGCCATATGGGTCAGATCTCCATGGCCTTCCTCTTACCATGTAACACAGTTAAGGCTCACCTAGATAGCCCAGGATAATCTCCCCATGTCAAGATTCTTAACATAATCACATCTGCAGAGACTCTTTCGAAATAGGATCACAGGTGTACATTCCGGGGATTAAGGCCTGACATCTCCTGGAGGGCCATTATTTATCCACTCTATTAAGTCTAATGTTGTTGTGGAACATATTAAAATATAGGTGTCAACTACAGCTTTTTGTTAAATGAAGCTAGTCAAAGCTATCACAGCTGTATTAGTACAGGATAGCAGGGATTTGGGCTGAAAAAAAAAAATAGCTTTGTACCTAAACTACTTTTTACCCCAAATACTTCATTTGTTCTCGGTTACTGAGCTCATACTACAAAGCTCTATGATTCTGTGTTAATTAAATATTATAGAAATCAAGTTTTAAATGTTTCAGTACAATTTATTTATTTTCCAGAGTTTCTTGCCACATTTTGCCTAAATGGTCCTCGTTGATGTATATTGAAAGTACTTTAGAGTACTAGGTATTAGGCATTTTAAACGTAGTGGTTAAGTGAACTCTCTCTTGTTCTGTTTTCTAGTGATTGTTTCCTTACATTCAGGCAATTTGTTCTCATGGTAAAGGAATTAAGATGAAAAAAACGGCTCTGATCTGGTCTTGTTTTATAGCATGTTCAGCTGGGAAAATGATACATGTTAAAACACCACATTAACAAAACACTGTTTTCATCCCAAGCATCCTAATTTTGATTCAGCCGCAGGTCTGCAACAGCAGACCAAGCTATAGCCAATAACATGGATCCGGAGATTATGTCATTGTATCTGTTATTATGTTAATTAGTTTAAGTGAATTACCAATGTCCAGCTAGACATTACTCACTTTGGAATGCATTTCACTAGCAATTTATCATAGTAATAGGAGGCAGGAGAGACATATTAGTCCCTTAAGTGTCAGCAATTATACCTCCTAATGGAAAGAGAAGCTGTGGTTATTAAAACACACTATATCTTTTGTATCAGAGTTGTTCATCTTGACTTAGATGCCCGATTTCAGTTCCTTTTAATTCAGGTTCTTCTGTGTATTTTTATTACCTTGAGGGATTCTTCAGGGCCAGGTTAATTATTTGCTTTTTGTTCTCAATTGCTGTCAAATACAGTGGGACTTGAATTCCTAATGGGGCATGAAAATTTCTCCTAGGAATGTGGATTTGAAAGGAACTTTGAAGAAACTTGCTTGTTCTCCCTTGACCCCACATTCATGGAGAAATATTGGCAGGTCCGCTACCGAGTTGTGGGCTCTTCAGCACAGCCAGGCTCCTCCCTTATGGAACAGTAGGTCTGGTAGCAAAGAAGCAGTGTGAGAGGAAAGCGTGCTCACCCAGTGCAGTTCTTTCTTGGTAACAAAAACAATTCCTTTCACTGGACACAAATATATACAATGTGCCAGGTGCAAGCTCATTCGCAATGATACATTAAAAAATCTTTGCAAAAATCTACCAAATTTGTGTAGAGTGAAATCAACCAGATCAAGATCTTTCTTTGGGGATGGCTAGAAGAGCTTTCCAAGAAACACATCATTGCACTAGGATTGAATGTAGTAACCTGTAATTCCTAGGGATCTCAGGAACTTAAAATTAATTCTTTGCCACAATTTCATGATTGCCCTCTCTTAATTGTAAACAATGTAATAGTATCCTATCAAAGAAATATTTATTGCTAGGGGCTTTCAGCCTACCTCTGACCTTATTAAAACCAGTAAGCTCTCTTGAGGTACTTTCTCTCTAATTAAAAAAAAAAAAAACAACTTGACATCCTTTTGGTGCTGTAGTTAAAATTTTCACTCTCAGTGCAACACACATATGCAGAAAAAAATACATTTCCTTTATTCTAAACCTAAAACACTTTCAGAATTTATTTTTAAGCAATAATTCAAACAGCACCTTAGATACTGCTCATTGTCTAGGGACATGATCTGCTTCAAGTCACCTGCCACTCCTACTGGTGACAAAGACTTACATACGTGGAGGTGAATGCGTGGCTTCCATTATATCACAGAGCATGGGATCCACATCACTGGGCACAAGGGTGTCTGCTCAGGGCTCCAGGATGCTGCCCCCATCTGTCCTGCTTGTCCTCTGGCATTTAATGATGAAATCTGCATGAGTAGTAACCTCAAGGCAGGTCTGTTTTGGCACAGATTCTGTGGGTTTTCCCTGGCTGACTCCCCATCTCTTTGACACCTGCTGGTGGGTTCTCTCTAAGCCCCACGGGGTCTACACTGTATCTCATTCTGCTCCAGCAGGGGCTGACACTCTTCATCCCTTCCCCCTGCTGTGATGGCCTACTCTGGCCAGTCTGCCGACCACCCCTCAGCCACTTCTGAGCCTGTCTCCATCTCTAGGAACGGAGCCAGGCTAGGAAATGGAATTTGCATGTCTCTCCTAACCAGTCATACTGGGCAGCTGAGTCCCTGTTCATGGGACTACACCCCAAGCTGGTGTGGGCAGCCCCTTTCCAGAGTCCAAGATAGGGAAGTGAGACAAAAACCCTGCTTTCTTTTGCTTTGCGTTCTCTTCTATAACCTGTCCCCCACCCATCCCATGGACAACATGGAAAGAACAAAATAGGAACCCGTGCATACCCCTTAGACTTCTCCCTTATCTCCTTTTTCCTGGGCATCCCCTCTTAGTCCACTCTTCCCCAGGACCCATAAAAGGCAGCTTTTCCTGGATGATAAACTTCTTCTGGATAAAACCTAACCATTAATCCCTAAGGAAGAATAGAGGCATGATCTCTACTCTGCAGGATATCTGGGCTCCGAATGCTCCTCTGCTCAGCTCTTGGCAAACTAAATGAGAGCAACAGGAATTCAGCAAGACTGGTCTCTATGTATCAAGCCTAGGTCTCATTGCCCCCTGCTAGAGAGAACCAGGTTCTTTCCATTTTAGTACCCTTGACAAAAGAGAAAGGCTACATTGGAACATCATTAAAGGAGAAAACATAGAAGATAGTGGTTTAATATTTACAATCAAATTATCTGTAATACTTATGGATGTGATGTGTGTATACATACAAACGTAAATATAACAATCTTGTCACCTGCCAGCTATGTGACAATAAGAAATTAGCTTCATTCTGTAAGCCTTGGTTTGCAACTGTCTAAGATAGGGCTGTAAAAGCACATAACTTGCAGGATGGTTTTTTAAAAATGGCCAACAGGGTTTAGCAGCTGAAATGATAGGTACAGGCTTCAAGAGCCTTCAATACAGAAGTCTTCGTGATCTTGATTGTGCACTCAGAGTCATTTCACAAACAGGCACAGTTAACTCGTTGTGTAATAACTCAGGTGGCTTCTATGGAAGTCTATCAAAGGAGCCTTTGTAATTATTTTAAACTAAGAAAAATGTAAATACAATGGCAAGGTAAATAATCAGGAAATACATTTATGTATTGGTAGTAGGTTAGTAGTTTTAATCAATTCGTCAAACCTATGCCTTTAGAAGGTGATTTTATCCATTGGGGTTGAAGAAATCCACCACCCTTCATACCATGAGTCCTGATTCTAATGAGAAATAAAGAATAATTGAGAGGGGGCAGAACAAGACATCACCTTTATTGTTAATAAAGTCAAGGCAGGAGAACATTGGTTTATGTGGGTGTTGAAGCAGGTTTCCCAATACTGATCATCAGACAGACCTAGATGGCAGATCTGGATCGAGTCCAGTGTCCCCCACAGAGCTGGAATCCGTTCATAGGAACATCAAGAGTGGAGGGACACAGAGGCGGCTCACTTTAGCCTTAAGAGATTTGTATTTTAAGATACTTCTGTAGGTTTATGATTTCCCCCACCATGTGTTATTTTAGCAGTTTAACTGATTTCTGAAGATACATCTAAAATTGTCCAGCTACTCCCTTCCTAGGAAATCAGAAAGGAGACTTATGTTTTACGTTTAAAAAACACAACCACAGAACAATGAGAGGTCAGGATGGTGATTCTCACATAGACAGGTCAGAAAAGCTCCTGCTCTCCCTGGGAGAGGGGAGAAGAGCCAACCCAGAGGTGGGAAATCTCTTCCCTTTACTTTGAGATTTTACCAGCATCAAACGGTGTGGTGACTTGCGAATGGCCAGATTGTCACACACTCAAATCTCTAAACACTTGCAGGTCAGTTGTATTTGCTTGATCTGCCCATTGTTTCAAATAATTGATCGTTGAGGGTGCTTTTCAAATAAAAACAGTGAACTGGATAAAAGAAGTTCCCTTAAATCATGTATCTTGCTCAAAACTGTGGGGTTGGAAATACACTCTGAAGAGAACTGAGTGACTTAGCTAGAGGTCCCCTTAGCGCATGGAGCAGATTCAGATGATCTGAACCCCTAGCTTGGAGTAAAGATGTTCCCATTCCTTTTCATCTAATCACTTGCAAACAAAAGTAAAGAAAGAAACTCAATCTCCATTTTCTCTGACAGGAGGAATAATTCTGGGAAAATGGGAAGAGGGGCAGGTGCCGGATTAAATTCAGGGATTTATGTGAAAGTTTACAGGGAATTGGAGACCATGATGCCAAGTTCTAGATGACAGCAGCTGTTGAATAGGGATGCTGGACAGCTCTCTCTCGAGCTATACTGATTCTATCTGGAGAAATGACATAAAGATTGTAGTAATTAAGGGACCACCACTGACCAGGCCTGCAGTCTCCCTACCATGAAGTGGACAAGCCTCTCCAATGGACCAGACCTTCCAATGAGCTTGTAGGGCTTTGTATGTTAATAAGAACAGACAACCAAGGAGCACAAGCTATTTGAGGAAAGCCTCTAACAGAAACGTTCCAGAAACACAGTGCCGAGAAAATTGCAGGGAAACATTTTAACAAGCAAACAGTACAAAAACATTTCTCAAAACTGAAGGACAAACGTCTCCAGTTTGAAGAGGCATGTGATTGCCCTGCACTTGAATGAATTAAGATTGACACTGGGGCACATGACCATGAAGTTTAAAACATCTTGGAGCCCTGCTCTTCCATATAGAGTAATCTCCAAGACAGGTCCTCCCTTACGTCCCAAGGAACCACCATGGACACATGCCTGTTTGAGGATGGCTGGGTGAAGACGTCACCCAGCTGTCCCTTCCCTCAGTAATATTCCATGTGGACTCTACAGCTTCAGACTTCTTTTATTCTCAAGTGATTTCTATCTACCACATTTTATTACTCTCCCCTGCTCCATCAGGGCCATCCCAGGCCATCAGAAATCTCAGAAATGCCCAGCTCCAAATGGAAGTGGCTAAAGCTCCAGTTCTATTTCTCTTATAAGTAATCATTGTACTGATTTACAAATGCAAATAGATACATGGACATTGAGTATTAGCACCTTTCTTCCCACTGGAATTCGATCTCTAGATACTGGTCTGTGTGTTGAAAGAGAGCTGACTTCTTTGACTTCTTCTTCCAAGCCCTGCCTCAGCCCCTTTGTCCTGTCAGTTACCATTTAATTTTAAAAAGTACCATGTGCCAGACACCATGCTGAGTAATTTGCATATAATGTCAAATTACTCTTACAAGCATCCTATAGGGAAGTTACAACATTTTGTATTTTAACTTGGATTTGACCTAAGTCTATTATTAGCCATTTTACCTCCAAAAGCTCCTATAAGTTGCCCCCTAGGACTTCATATGTGCATGGGAGTACCAATGCAGGTGCTGGGGGTGATACTCCTTTATCCTGAATGATTTTGAGGCCTGGGGGGGGGGGTTCCCACAGTGAGTACTGAACCTGGACCACCTTGATGAAATGAAAAAAAGATGCCAATGCATAAGTTTTCACAAATTCCAGGCACTTAGGTGGATCATAGATACTGCTAATTTTCTGTCTAAAATGGAAAAGCTTATCTTTTCTAGATTATATATCAGTAATTGTTAGAAATGTGGTACTGATGAAGGTCGTATTGAATGAGATTTTCTAATTCAGTATAAACTGTATCAGGATAATGTGCATGGTTTCCAGCCACTGTGCATCATAATTAATAATCATCAGCAATGACCAAATTAATACATTTTTATTTGTCTCCACTTCTCTTTTAACCCAGTTTATTTAAATGAAGCCTTCTATTTCCATTAAGTACTTAATATATCAAATCTTTGTTCTCAAGGATTATTGGATTTTTATGCATCATTTTGATGTAATGTGTCCCTGGCCAAATAGTTAAGTAAACAGTGACAAGGAATCCCAGTTCCTCATGGGTGTGATCTGGGATGTTTGTTATTTACACATATCCATTGTCTCAAATTTCTTAAGTAACTATTTTTATTTATTTAAGAGAAATAAAGTCATGTTATTAGGGATGACATAAAACATTTCCAAAGTACAGAGAGAGGAAAATGAGATTGTATACTTCAGAAATCTAACCTTCCCTTGTCCGTGATTCCTTATATCCCTCTTTCACTTCCAATACTCTTCCTTGTCTAGAACATTCTTACCTTTTGCTCTGCTTAGCAGGGAGTGCCTGCTCTCCCATTCAGGCCAGGCTGTTCTGTCTCCCGGAGGCATACAGAGCATGGAGATCCCCGTATCTTTTCTTCTTTCCATATCCCTTTCCATTACAACACATAATCTGGCATCATCCCTTCTCCTGCTGCCGCTCAATGCCAGTTGCTCCCAACTTTGAACTTCACTTACCTTTTCCCTGCTAATTCTTCCTTCATCCTTCCACTGTGCCAATTGCCTCGCCGGGCAGTTCTGGTGAGTACCTTCTGTGAGGTTAATCTCACAAAGGTGAGGCTGCTGAGTAATAGTGTATTGAAATATCATCAAAAGAAGATTCTCTGTAGAAAATTACCTTGATTAATTTAACAGTGCTCCATCCCAGGGCCAAAAGTTGGCCGTGGCTCTCTAGCGTGTCCCAGAAATTCTCTTCTTTAAGCCATATTCTTCCCCAAGGAGACTTTGGCAATCACCAAACTCTTTTAATGATTTTACTACATAGGGAAGAGTTATTGGATGAGAACAAAACTATATTAAATGCACATAAACATAACCTATATTAAATACAGCCAATTGTGAAAGCCCGTAATCTCATAGAGCAAAGCAGTAGTGGTCCCCGTAAGCCATGCTTTTTATCAGCTTTGATTCTCCTGTGGGTAGAAGCTCTTCTGGCCGAGGATCTCCTTTCACTGGCCCTCGGGTTCCCTATTAAATCTCCTCCCACTGCATTTGTCCTGCTTTCTTCTAAATGATGGCACTGAATCTTGCTCAGAGCATATCTCTGAGCTGAAATCCCCATTTTGGAGATATATTAATCTAATCCTTCTATTAGCTTTCTTGTTTCTGGACCCCCAGTCTTCCTGTAACTCCCAGAGCTTTAACATTCTGGACCTCGTCTTCCACACCAGGTCCCCACCATCCCCGAAAAAGATTCCAGTTCAGTTCCTGGTGGTGGCTGGGTCTGGTCTCTTGTCTCTTGGTCAAGTAGTCTTGAAGAATGCTGGGACAACCCTGCTATCATCACATCTGAGAGCTGTCATGTCAACCCACCCAACAGTCCATCAAGAGTTAGTCCTTTATTCACACACAACGAGCTTTTGGTAAGGGGAAGAGATATTCAATCTTCCCATTCCTTGACCCATGTTAGCTGGTACCCAGCAGAGCGGCCAAAGTGATCTTTGTAAAACATAAGGCAGAACACACTATTTCTCTCCTCATCTCCCTCCATGGCTCCTCACTTCCCCGAATCAAAGCCAAAGTGTTTACAGAGTCTGAAAGATGCTGCATGGTTAGATGCCCATCTCCCACCTGGCCTCCTCTTCTGCCTCTCACCTCTGTCCAGCTCATTGTCCCCACTGGTCCTCACTGGTGTCACACATGCTTCCTCTATGCGACCCCCACTCTGGCTTTGGGCCCGGAGTACTCTTCTCCAGATACGTGCTGGGACGACCCCTTCACTTTCATCAGGTCTTTGATGAAATCTTATTTCCTTTACCAGGCCCACCTGGACTGTCCTGCACAATTGAGCAAGCTGTCCCTCCTGCCCACACCACTGGAACACTTCCTGTCACTCTCAGCTCACTTTATTTATGCCCCCTCTTTTTTTTTTTTTTTTTTTTTTGCCACGTTCATGTCATATTTTGGCATTCTCTGGAATTTACTTTTTTACTGGATTTATTATTTATTGTCTTATTCCTTCTGTCATAATTTACATTCAGTAAGTGCAATGATTTTCATCATGTTGTTATGATCATGGCATTTGTCATCATTGTCACCCAGAACAATACCTGGCACATAGTGGGTCTTCAAAAATATTTGTTGAGTAGAAGTAACAGTCTTACCCAATTGGCAACTTGGCTCCCATGTTATCCTTAGAATAGAGGACACCATTTCAGAATTTCCAGTGCTGATCTTACAGTGTCAGAAACTATGCCTTGCATTTGCAGTGACGTGGATGAAACTAGAGGGTATCATGCTAAGCAAAATAAGTCAATCAGAGAAAGACAATTATGATATGATCTCATTCATATGTGGAACTTAAGAAACAAAACAGAAGATCCTAAGGGAAGAAAGGGAGAAATAAAACGAGACGAAGTCAGAGAGGGAGACAAATCATGAGTCTTAATCATAGGAAACAAACTGAGGGTTCCTGGCAGCTCAGAGTAGGGTGGTTGGATGGGGTAACTGGGTGATGGGCACTAAGGAGGGCATGGGATGTACTGAGCACTGGGTATTATATGAGACTGATGAATCACGGACCTCTACCTCTGAAACCAAAATGAATGAATGAATGAATGAATGAATGGGAGAAAGGAAGGAAGGAAGGAGCCATGCCTTGATTCTGATGTAAAATAAATGTCAGTATAATGCAACTCTTTAAACCTCTTATGTCCAAAGGTAGGGATTAAGGGATTTAAATTAAGGAGACCCAAGTTTTTGTTTTTGTTTTTCCAACTGGGATATTATTTTTGTGGTCAGATTTCTCCTTTTATGAAAATAGATTCAAAACAAAGATTCAAAACAAAGATTCCCTCTATGTATTAGCATGTAATCTTTTTAAAAGGTGGAACTCTTTGAGTAAAGAACAGAAAGCAGGGAAGGTTCTTACACCTCTGGTTAACTGGAGTCATCATCAGTCTGCTGTGAAAGAAAAGAGACAAACTGCAAATCCTAGTAAAGCCCAGGGACAACTAAAATAATTCATACTATTTTAGTCCTAATACCTTCTAAGAATCTCCAAGGAGGGCCTAGAGTCTTTTTTTTTAATTGTTATATACTTTAGTGGTTTTTTTTTCCATTTTATGTTATTGTATTTCTTTTCAGTGTTCCAGAGTCTTTTTTGACTTACTGTGTTTTTGAATTTGTTGGATCTCACCACCTCTCACTTTCTAGAGAAAGTAGAATACCTTTGAGAGTAATGATTAGCTTTGCATCACACCCAGGACAGAGTTCATTCTGACTCCTGATTTAAGTCACTGGCAGACATCGGTGTGGGTTGAAGTCCTGGATGGTTTGTGGTGTCTTGTGGTGTTTTCTCCTCGGGTGAGCCAGTCTTTTGGGTTCTACGCTAAACTAAGATTCCTTTCTAGAGGTTGGAAGAACTAGCAGCTCTCAGAGCCAAGAAGGTGGCCGGTCCAGCACAGGTGGCCATGCTCGGCGACCTCAGTGACAGCACCCACAGGCAGCCACTCGTCAGGGCTGGAGCAGGACGGCTGGTTGATGACATCCTGGACCTGGAATGTGTGTGTAGTCCCACAGGCTGTGTACCTTTTAGTTTTTGAATACACACACACTCATATTTTAATTATTTTTGTTGCGACGAAAAACACACATGGCACTAAATTTACCATCCTAACCATTCAACATGTACAGTGGAGTGTTATTATGTACCCTCACAGTGTTATTCCTCACTCCTCCAGAATGTTACATCCTGCAAGAATGAAAGTCTACCCCCATGGAACAGTAGTAACTCCCCATCCTCCCCTCCTTCCAGCCCTGCAGCACCACTCCACTTTCTGCATTGCTCAGTTGGACTCCTCTCAGAATCTTGTATACGTGGAAACATGTGGGTTTTGTCTTTTTTGTGATGGGCTTGTTTTACATAGCTTGAGGGCCATTAGGTTCATCCATGGGTAATCCATGTCAGAATTCTCTTCCTTTTTTAGAGTCAGGTAATAGTCCATTGTATGGATACACCACATTTTGTTTATCCATTCACCCCATGAAGCTAGATCTCTCCCCTCATCCTATGCTCCTCTCCCAGGAATTATAGCTAATGGCAATTTTAAGTGAAATAATCATGGTTAGAAGAGGTACTTGAGATTACTCAGAAAGTGTCATCAGGCAGAATATTAGAATGACTCTTATTTTAAAGCAAGGTTGAGAGAAGTCACTGGTGAGCAGTTAGGTCCGTGACAAGGAAGTAACAGAAATTCACCACTTCTGCCTAGTTCCTGTGGATCTCGAGAGCTTCCTCGCAGCGAAGAAACCAACTGTCCTCATCATAACCCTCTGAAAAACACCCATTGTGTTCACAAATACACAGGAGCAACATCCTTCTCGGTAAAGATTAGACACAGAGAGATTTTAGCTTTAAAGCTGAGTTACTCATTCTCCATATAAAAACATTTCCAGAGGAAAAAGTAATCACAGAGTCCAGAATTTTCAAGATCATTTGAGATCTTTAAATTGAAACTGAAATATTAGAAATGTCATCTGTTTGTGATTTTTCCTCTAAATTTGTGAAGAACTCGAATCCAGAGGCTTCTAATAAATCTCCAATTAGATGTTGTTCTGGTCTTGTCTTATGTAGCCTTTTCTTTCTCCTTCCTTCCCACCTTCACTCCCTCCCTCCCTTTCTTTTTTCTTTCTTTCATTCTGTATTTGTCCAATGATAAATTTAGGTTATGACCTTTCAATTTAATTTTATTTATTTTTTATGATTTTTATTATGTTAGTCACCACACAGTACCTCATTTTTTTTTAAGATTTTATTTTTATTTATTTGTAAGAGAGAGAGAGAGAGCGAGCACAGGCAGAGAGGCAGGCAGAGGCAGAGGGAGAAGCAGGCTCCCTGCCGAGCAAGGAGCCCGATGTGGGACTCAATCCCAGGACGCTGGGATCATGACCTGAGCCGAAGGCAGCCGCTTAACCAACTGAGCCACCCAGGCGTCCCAACAGTACCTCATTTTAATTTCATTTTAAAATGAGAAATCCTTTGTTCTTATGCATTTTGAAAACAATAGTGGAAAACAAGCTGTTCAGAGAAAATTCACAATAGAGCAGTTCTCATATCGGAAGGTAGGATGGGCCAACCTGTAGGTCAGCCCTCTTGGGACTGACATGCAATCTTCTCGATCTTCTCATGTAAGGTGTGAGGCACACAGTGGGTGTTGTTACCAGTACACGCATTGTCCTCTCCCCTGCCTTACAGTTGCAAAATTATGGGTTATATAAATTCTTGAAACTGTTAGCAGCATGCACTTGCTGTTGGGTTTTGGAATAATGATTGCTCTGAGTACAAACTATTTAATAATCCTTCATTGCTACCTATTCCATTGTAAAAAATCCTGCATAAAACGCACTATGTTTGAGTGCAACATTCTAATTTTTCCCCCCAAATCTTGCTTCTTGTCAGATTTATGTATTGGTTGCCATTTCAAATACGCACAAGTCGTGCATTATCCTGAAGGAGGCAGGTCCTGTTTACAGCATCCTCACTTCCCCTGTCAATGGCATTTCCCTGAAGTGCCCATCATGGGCATTCTGATCCCTCCTGAGAACCATTACAGTTCTAGCAAAACCCTGTTCATGAAGGAAATGACAGACTTATTAATGTGAGGACATTAATGTCTGAGAGGGCTTATTATGTCATTCTTCCCAAGGGTATGTACATTTTTATCATGGTCAATGCTTGAAGCCTGAGGAATAGCACACTTGCGGGTAGATTTTGAATATTTACAGTGAACCAAAGAAATGAGACTTGTTTTTGTGTGATGGAGGCTGTGTTTTGACTTTTGTGTTTGACTCCCCTGAAGTCAGATCACACAGATGATTGTCTTTATGGAAGGCCAGCTAGAGCTTTTGCAGGTTACAGTCATTTCTAGCCCCGTTTACTTGGGCAATTATAGTGAGTACATTTCTGAATCTGGTCTTGTGGCCTTGCCGTTTCTGGTACAAGAAATGTGTGTGTACAGTTTTGTATTTTATATGTGATATTTCATATTTTTATATTTACCAGAAATATTTCCTGAGTCTTACTAAGACATATATTATGTAACTTTCAGTGATATCACTTTGTTCAGGAAAATGAATATAATTATGCATCTTATTGATATTATTTAGTTCTGGATAACTGGACTTTTTCCAAAAATCAAATCTGTCAATAAAAGTCAAAATTTACCACCATCGTCAACATTCAGAAGATTACGCTACAGAATCTTAAGGACATTAGAAGAGGCACTCTGTCGTGTTTTAATCAACTGATACTGGTTTTTTAATTAGTATATAACCTCTTCTGTGACTATTCTGAAATGAACTGACTTACCAGAATGGGCAGAGAGGAGTGTGTTGGGTTTTTATAAAATGAATGTCATTATCCTTAGTTAACCCCTTTATTAATTACCTTTTTTTTCAGTAGTCCCGAAGCCCAGATGAATATCAAAATCACCCCAAAAGTGTTTTACACTAGGAGATCACCAGGACTCTGGCCAGAGACCTCAGCCAGAATTTCCTGGTCTCCCCCGCAAGATGTATAGTTGTTATTGGCTCCCTAAGTGGTTTCTGTGCAACCGGGTGAACACTTATTGGGCACCATTGAGAACCATTAATGTACAGTTACCCTGTTCAGAAAACTTGGAATGATTCTAACATTCTTCACCCCCATTTTATTAAGTAACGAAATCCTAATGACTTTACATTTTAAACTTATTTATTGGGAGGGGAGAGTAAGTGAGGAATGGGGAGAGAGAGAGGGAGAGAGAATCCTCAAGCAGGCTCCCTGCTGAGCAGAGGGTCCATAGCAGGGCTCCATCCCAGGACCCCGAGATCATGACCTGAGCTGAAATCAGGAGTCAGCCACTTAAGGGACTGAGCCACCCAGATGCCCCAACTTTACATGTTAAATTCTCTCTTTGTCCCATTATCATATTTATGTGCATGAATGTCTCACCACTTCTCTCAAATAAGGGAATCAAATTCTATTCTAGCATAATTTGGCCATTTATGAAATATCTGTTGAATGAGTGAATGAAGGTATCATGGCATATTTTGTTCGATGTCTTTCTGACCCCAAGCTTTATTATATCTCATGTTTCCCTAAATTACCAAGCTGCCAACGCTAACAAAGGAAATATTGAAGTCAGTTTGACATAGACTGATTTTATTAAACTCAGTGATCCTTAGGGATTCCCCATTCTCTTTTCTTGATATCCTTTAATGTGCTAATCCATTATAGAATCATTTCAGGAATATCAAACACATTGGTCTCAATATCTAGAAATGACATTGCTTTTGGGAAATTGGGACAGCAGGTACATTTTCCAGAATTATAGGAATTCTTCATAATCTGTATATGGCGACTGCCAGTCAGAGCTAAATAGTCTTCCTTGTGGATTCTTTCAATACCTTATAAAGCTATTTCCTTGGAGGCAAGGCTAGTGGAATTCCCTTCCAGAAGCCCCTGTGTAATTCCTGCTTCCGTGTAACTGAGATTTGGATTTCATTTTAACAACTTTCCAATGCACTCAGGAGCTCATTTTTCTTGACAGAGAAGACAAAAAATATGTTAAAACGTGAAGAATTTTCTGACTCTTTCACTTTCCTTTTTCATCCAGGAACATACACTTAATTGCCCAAAAACAGTCAATGTGAGCTTTCTTTATTCCTGAAATAATCCTTCTTGCCTTTAATCAGTGCTGTGCCCTCACACTTATTTTGAACTTTAGATCTTTTACAATGTTTTTTTGTCAGTCCTTCCTAATAGTTAATATTTTGTCCTCGCAGCATGGCAGCCATTGCTATAAGTATTTCTATGTATAGATGAATTTATTAATCTTCACAGAAACACTAGGCAGTGTTATCACCATTTTACAGAGGAGGAAACCAAGGCACAGAAAAGTTAAGTAATTTGTTCAGGGTCCTACAGCTCAAGGTATTTGAGTTGAGATTTGAACTCAAGCAGCCTGATTCTAATATTCTTAACCACGATGGCAGACTGCCTCTTTACTTAGCTGTCTTCAGTTGCGTGCCATCGTCCACATCTTTTGTCCATAGATTGGTACTGTAGGAATTCAGTAAAGAGTACTATATGCATCCACATGGACCCTGTAGTTATCTACACCCCCCCCGTCACCAAGAGGATTTATGAATACGTAAATGAAATTACTTCCCCCCATATTTTCTCAAGTCTCCTGGAACCAAAATATGCTATTCAGAAAACACACACGCGCGTGCACATGCACACACACAGACGTCGTTAGTTGAAAAGAAATGGACTAAATGTTGTTTAACTAAGTAATATGATCTGTTTCTATATTTTCTTTTCTAATTGAATTGTTAAGGTGTTATTATCTAACAAGGAAGGAAACTAAAATTCCCCCATGCTGTTCACACTTTTTGACTATTTATATAATCTTTTATTTTGGCAGAAAGTTTAGCAACTGTTTATGCCTTGCTGGAAAGTCACTCTTATTCTCCCTCAACAAAAGAAAAAACTGTTAAGTGATTGATTTGTGTTCATCGAGAATTTATCAAAACCGACAGTACAATTGACTTTTTCTGCTCTGATTTTCAGACCCAATGTCAGAATATCCACCAGTGTTCCCTCCATTTATTACTTGTATATGATTTTAGCTACATCACTTTGCCAAATTTATACATGTATGTATACATATATATTCATATTCATTATATACAAGTTAAGAAACTTTATGTGATATTAAGATGCAGAAGTTTTCAGTGAAAGCACTTGAGCACATCTCTCCATTGCTGGAATACAGGACTGTTTGCCTCTAGGGCATCTGACTACCCAACATAGGCTCTTTAGGTCATACTTTGAGTACTTGGCAGTGACCCAAGGACACGGCCCTTTACATAGACCTTGAGGTAGTCTAGAGGATACGTTTTATCACTTTTTTTTTTAACCCTATCAATACAGCTTTTTTTTTTTTTTTAGGATTTTATATATTTATTTGACAGAGAGAGAGATCACAAGCAGACAGAGAGGGAGGTGGCGGGGTGCGGGGGGGAGCAGGCTCCCCGCTGAGCAGAGAGCCAGATTCAGGACTTAATCCCAGGACCCCGAGATCATGACTCGAGCCGAAGGCGGAGGCTTAACCCACTGAGCCACCCAGACACCCCTATCAATACAATTCTTGATGTTCATTTTAACTAAGGATTTTTTGGTAGGAACTTACTATATGAGCCATGTCATAACATGACAAAATGTGTACCCTTCCATGGGTGGTTTTGTCTCCACTGAGAGTATTAGTAATGAGAAGGGAGAGGAGGAATATGTTAAGGACTTACAAGAAAAAAGTTATTTAAATCCCCAAACGTTGTTAGGAGTGGATATTGTTATCTTTCTGCTTCAGATAGAGAAATCAAAGCTTGCAGGGTATTAGAAGTTGTTGAACCTCACGTGGCTAGTAAGCGGTAAAGCTAGAATGTGAACCCAGGACTCTCTGATACCAACACTCTCTCTTCCTAGGGAGGTTACTCCTCAGATCTGTCTGTTTATGCATATGTGTGTGAATCAAATGCTCCCAGAGTTTCCACTGGGCAAATATTTATTGAGGACCTGCAAAGCCAGACTCCCTGTACTGGTGGCCTTGTGGGTGCTGCCATGATTAAGGCCCAGTCATTAACGGAACACAATTCAGCGTGCTTAACCACGTGTTGAGCAATTTATGGATGACCAGTACTGCTCTAACGCCTTAGTTACGTTAGCTTATTTCATGCTCACAGGTAACCCTAAAAGGTAGGTGATGTTCCATATTACAGATGATGGGACTAAAGTTTAGAAGGGCAAGTTAGGGTGTCATTTAGCAAGTGAGTGGAAAAGCCACGGCGTGACCCGAGGTTGCCCTGACTCCAGAGCCTTCACGTGGATTCTGTGTCTGTCCGCTTTGCTCTTCTGAGAATAAATTAGTAGAAATAGTTTCATACGTTCAGCTCGAGACAGAGCAGAGGAAAACAAGTTCCAGGAATGATTTGTGGTATCTTTCTTTGTGTCCTTCTTCATCTCTGCCGTAATGTTGTGACAATACTATAGGAGAGTGCATATAAATGAAAACATACCGCTGTCTGATATTTGTAGGACTTTTTCACCCAAGTGCTTTGCAAATAGGTGCCATTTAAAGAACTAAACCTTTGAATTTCTCATAAGAGAACACAGGGAAGCTAAATTATGTGCTGAGTGAGACCGTTTACATGCTACAGGCGTGGGATACTACGGGGCGATACAAATTATGCCAGTCCACTAACCTTTGTGACATTTTCCTCTGTGCTCTTGATACCCTGAAAATGTCAAACTGAAGAGGATTTAGGCTGCACCGTCAGCTTAGAGAATTAGCAGACTGACTTCACTAAAAGTACTTACTTTTCATTCATATTATTGCCTAATTAGAAAAACGAACCATCTCTGTGTAAAATAAATCTGTGATACGTACCTTTTGAGGATTTGAGTTGTTTTACCACAGATTTAGTTTTCTACGTGCGGCAACATTGTTCCACCGAGTGGTAAAATCTCCCACCCAAGAGTCCACACACAGTGTGCATTCGGTCACCAGCCATGTGCTCCTGGCTCTCCATTTCCCTGGAAAGCGGAAGTGTCCTGGGCTCCAGAACAGCACATCTGACATTTTATTTTATTGCACATCCCTTTTGTGTGCTCAGGCATCTCAAACACACCCCCTCTCAAACTAAATATGCTTTTCCTCCTGTCCTCTCAAAGGCCTCTCTCCAATGCCGTCCTAGTCCATGGCACCATTCTCTGTCATCTGACTTACCGAAATAGCACCATAGCCATCACTAAGCCCCTTAACGAAGTCGCTGCCCTCTAGAATCTGTTCTCTGCACAATGACTAACGGCAACTTTCCAAGGTCACATGAGTCCTTCTGATGGGATCAAGTAGTGCATTCACTCAGAACCCTTGAGTGTCTTCCGTGGGGATCAAGTACAATGGCTTTTATTTGATTTGCAAGACTTCTTCAGATTATGGTCCCTGGTGAGCTCTCCAGATTCACCATAAGCCACTCTCTTTCCTTGCTGCCTCCAACCAGGCTGGGTGCCTCTGGCCTCCTCTGATGATGAGAGTTCACTCCTACCCTTGTCCTCACTCAAGGTGACTGACTAGGCTCACTGACATCCCCCCAGTCAACCATTCAGTGAGTCTTACCCTGGACTATCCCATTTGACTATCCCATACCTCTACTCACCACACTTTAGTTTGTAGTTTAGTGTCTATTTTCTTTCAGAGAGTGAAATTTTAGGAGGGCAGGACTCATGTATGAATGAACCATATGGGAAGCAAGTATGTTAACACTATTTGTAGTATTTTGTATTAAATGTGCATATGTATTTGTTTATAGCTTAACTGTAAATGATTCATTGAGTTTATAAAATACGGAAATAGTCAAATACATTTTGAGTCTCAAAAAATGCTCTTATTTACTAAGTGCTTACTAAATGCTAGGCACAAGAAAGAATGCACAAAGTAAATGCATTACTAAATACTTAGTATTTATTTATTTAGTAAATATTACTATTTACTAAATATTAGTAAATATTTAGTAATATTTAGTAAAGTATTACTAAATACTTAGTAAATGCTTCTGCTGTGTTTGGAACTGTGCTAAATATAGAAAGTATAAGGCACACTGTGTGTCTTCAAAGTTTAAGACAATTTAGTTGAGAAGATAGGACACAGACACAAAGAAGTATGGCAATGTAGGTCAATTTAGTATAGGGATACTAGGTCTCCAGAATCTATTTTTACTGGTTAATTACTTAGCTAAGAATTACTTTGAAAGTAATTTCACTAATTTTGACTTGCTCTTCTCTCCCTTTTCTCCTCCCTACACCCACTTTTCTGAGCAGAAATGTAAGATTTATTCAATTCCCTGCATTTGGCATCACAGCAGTATAAAGTCATCAGTGTAATCACCATAAGAGGACTTTGTTTTAATTTTTATCACCCAACACATTTTTATTGTCAGAATGGTTACTAATCATTCATTTTTATTTACTCTAGCTGGGGAAGTTTTGCAAAAATCTTGTGACTATTTAGAAAAAAAATGTTTTAAATTATGGGTTCTCTCCTACCCTGCTTCCCAGCGAACACACCATAGACTCAAACCTTATGACTCCATTAGATAAAGAAGCCTTCACTAAGAGACATGATCTTCTTCTCCTCTTGCCAGTGACCTCCTGGTCACAGAGACCCCTCACCTCCTCCCAGACCAGGCTCAGCCCCAGAACGTCACAGTCATGTTGTGTTTTTCTCAGGTTTGATTGGACTAACCCTCTGGATGGCTAAGATGCAGGACACAAAAACACAAGTGATTAGTGTCTATTTCAAATTCTTGGACTCTTAAGGTATTTTTAAAATAACCATTATTTTATAATTTTTTAAAGATGAATTGAAATATTTTAGTAGTTGTTTAAGAGCATATATAAGAGAAAAGCGAGAGTAAGAAAGAAATAGTCTTAAGAAATTCTATGATATAAACTAAATCTTTGGGAGCTGTTGAGAGTGGCTAAAACCTTGTGTTGAGAAGAAAGTCAAGAAGGTCTGGGTTTAGAGGATTCTCGTTACTGTTCAGATCTAGTCTCCACGAAGTGCCAGGTATGATGACCTCTTCTCTCCTCAGCTCAGGATGCATTCCTCATAATTCCTTCAAAATGCCAGTTGGAAAAGCATCTGTTGGTTACGTGGACATTGTGTTGACCAGTAGTATGTAAATTGTCTTCCCTGGGGGCGCCTGGGTGGCTCAGTGGGTTAAATCCTCTGCTTTCAGCTCAGGTCATGATCTCAGGGTCCTGGGATCAAGCCCTGCATCGGGCTCTCTACTCGGTGGGGAGCCTGCTTCCCTCTCTCTCTCTGCCTGCCTCTCTGCATACCTGTGATCTCTCTCTGTCAAATAAATAAATAAATAATCTTTAAAAAAATAATAAATTGTCTTCCCTGATACTCTAGAAGCTCAGTAAGACCTAGAACTCATGATTAAGATATCAGCATTATAACTCGAAGGTCAAATTACTTTGTGAACATGTGCACTTGGTTCTGGTTGGAATAATTCAAATAGGCCATGATTTGCAGTGGTAAGTGGTTATAGTTCTTCAGGAAACAACAAAATAAAACTTGAAAAATGACATAAATGATTGTTTGGAGATATGGTGAACATACATAAATCTTTGCAAGCTTTCAGACATATATGTATAAGCATATGTCAAAAAACTTTGACACTAAAAGGATAATAATCTAGATATTTCGTTTGAGTAAGAAGTGTTGTCTTTCCTCTCTTATGATTATCCACATGTGTTATCTGGGAAAAAAAAAAAAAAAGATGTTCGGGACCTTCATGAGAGTCAACCAGCTGGTCAGGAGAGAAAGTTATTTCACTTGGTGAAAATAGAAAGGTATTTGGAGCGGGGCAATGATTTTGAGCAGTGTATCTAACATTAGAAGAAGGTTTGGGATGATTACAGCAAGATAAGATGTGATACATTCATGGAAGGGGACCCTGGTAACCTTTTGTAGATCAGAGGTGTGGAGGACAAACACTTTGCTTGATCATTTTGTCATCAAAAGCCCCCAAATCAGCCTTCCCCAAAACAGAAGTGTTGAAGGGTAAATACTGAACTGAATGGGTCTCATGTCGCCTGTGTTGGTTGATGGCAGTTTGGGGAGGCTATAAATACTCGGCAGGCAGATCCCTACTTTCTTTCTCAGGCCTAACGTTATGAAAGCCACTGGAGGGTTGTAGTTCAATGAGTCCTTGTACTTAAAGAGACAGAAGGGGAATTCTAAATGTCCATATCAAGATTAATGTGGTCTATAAACTGCCATCACCATCTTACATCAAATTTTGCACAGCTTGCCAAAGATCTTGATGTTCCTGGGGGCACTTTTCCTGCCCCAACACTCTGCTTCCACTCTAAAAAAAAAAAAAAAAAAAAAATCTTCTTCTATGATGTTGGTTTTATTTGTCATTCCCATTTTAGAGATGAGAATACTTGGGCCCAGGGATGTAATCTTGCTAGGGGAACTCAGCTAATCAATCATGATGCAAATCCTGATCCGTTGGGTTGGAGTTCTGTCTGCCCGCCATTCTGTCTCTGATGGAAACATTTCTATCTACCCTGCTCTGCCTCAGGAAGCAGACAGCCCCAGAGACTGCTGATGTCTGTGAACTGATGTGATAAAGATGTTTAGATTCTTCATGAGACAGTATCTGAGGCCAAGGCAAGTCAGAACTGATGGAAAGTTATATAGGTTTTTTGTTGTTGTCTCTTAGTGGATTTTAGCTCTGGAATCCCACCAAAGCCTATTAATATATAACTGTGGCCCATGCAGCCATAAAGGTCTTTTTTTGTGAAAGCTGCAGAGGTGAGCTTGGACTACAGTCTATTTTTTGCAGCCTGGAAGTTTCTCAAAGCAAATGTCAAGGCTTTGGATACTCAGGAATCAAAACATGGACAGAAATAAAATTTTAGATACCTCCAAAACCCAAAACTAAAGGCTAAAAAATAATCCCCTTCCCATTCTTCAATGTCTCAGGGAGCTTATTCTTAAATTCACCATTAATTTATTTATAAATTATTCAGGTGTTCTTTGAGAAACACTTCAGTTCTTTTCATTATATATTTTGGGATGTTATAAAGCAGATATCTTGCATGCTTCCTTTTTATTTCTATGTGCAGATTATAACTTTGGCACTCAAGAAAAAAAATGTGCTAGGAGGTTTCTTAAATTTTTGGAGAAAGTTAAAATTATTTCCTTGCACTTTCTGAGACACATAATGAGCTCCAGCCAGTTCTAGGAAGTTTGGGGTGCTGGTTTATTGCCTCTTGTTCCTTCTAGGTTCCCTCTGGGAGAGATGAGGAGAAAAAGCAGGGATGATGTTTCACTTTTATTTAGGATGGATAGTGACATCTCCTAACACAGATCATTTTGGTAAAGTTGGATTTGAAAATAAGACCAGAGGGCAATAATGGGGCTCCTACTGACTTCTTGGGGCTGTACCTTTCCAGGCTTGTAGAGAAAGCTGGGGGCATGTCCTCTGATCTCAGCTAGTAGAGGATTGATCTCAGCTCTCTCTCCCACATTCTGTCACAGGCAGACAAGAGTCAGCTCGGGATGACCCTCCAGACCTCCCTCTGGCAGGTGGGCCCTCAGCCTTGCCCACATGTGTTGAATGGAGCAACCATTATGACCTGGTTGCTTCTTTCAAAGCTGTGACACTCGCCACAGACAGACATGACACAATTCCAGTTCCCACTTGAGCGGAGAGCTCGGCCTTCCATCTTCTAAATAACATACCCCAGAGAGGCCAGTTTCTTACTAGTTTACTGCAGCTCCTTTCCTTTTGATGGAAAATACGGTGAGAAGGGAGATAGAAGGAGGATCTACTCCTCCTACTTCATCCCACCCCCCAACACACAAACCAGAAAGGACTTTTCTTCTCATCAAGAAATTCTATCATTTATAGGCCAAGTTAGGACATGGGGAAGCAGAGGGTGGCCCACGCAGTCAGTGCCCTGGGGAATTTTAAGCCAGCTATGCAATTAAAATAGTGAGGTTGGCAAAACTGTTTAAATTACCTACAGGCGCGAGTCTTTATTTTATTTTTCTGTTTATTGGCCTGTCTCTCTGTCCTACACTGCCTTCCTTTCTCCATTTCTCTAACCCTTAAACAGCAACCAAGTCATTTTTCCAGGGCTTATTTCAGGAATTATAGCCACAGTTACAAAAGCATGTTCTGGCAAAAGAGAAACATTTTCTCAGATTCATTTATAAAGAAACCTTCTCTTGTGCTAAGCAACAAAAGAAGCTTTATATTGACTTAAATTGTACATATCTGATTAGCCAATGTAGCTTTCTCTTGCTAAGTATATTTTTATTAGACCAGTAAATAAGCTTGTGCATTCTATTTTCCTACTTTTTTATTCTCCTATTTTTATACAAGCACAAAGGTTTCTTGAAGTTTCGTTTTGAGCATTCTATTAGACCCATAGACGAGCTACACATCTCTCCTCTCCTAATGCAAACCATGTAGCATATTTTTAATTCTATGTGAATACTGCCTAAAAACTTTTGAATACATTATGCCATTTTCTAATTTTAAACAAACTTGATTTAAGCATGTATGCAGATTGGTTCTTTTGCTAGTTAGAAAACCCTTCCTGCAGCTCCCAGGGAGTAGATGATCCTGGAGACAATATTTATGAAACTATAATCTGTAGTATCCATCTACCGTCCCACTGTCCAGTTGACACTGGTCTTTGGAGACAAAGCCCTATGTCTGGGAGTGTCTCTCTTTCATTTGGAGGCATTTGTATTATTGCTAACCACGTATTTGTATAATTCACAGACCTCCAAGAGGTAGCCTAGCGCATGGCAAATGAGAGAAGCTCAACAAGCAATTGTTGTCTGAGTCAATGACCATCTATTAATGTATGGCTGTAATCAAGCCCGCACTAGGAACGTTCACTTGTTCTTTTCATTTTCCGTTGTCAGATGTTGTACTGCAATGCTTCGACAAACAACCATCTTTCTTTTGTGAGCAAAAGATGATTTTGAAAAACAAAAGGAAAATAAAAGGAAGGACACTGACCCAACTTTGAAAAAGTTTATATATATATACAGTATATATACATATACATGTATATCTATATCTCCAGCTGTCTTGTGCCCTAGTGTCCTGCTCTGTGATAGAGGAACTAGAATATGAGCAGTTCTGGATGCACACTCTGGGAGAAATGCTGCCTACACACATTTTATAATAAAAAAAATATAGGCTTTAGCTGTGTAAAGAAGTGGAATACATATATGCACATGTGTATGATAGTTCATAAATACTCAGACAATTTTGTAGAAAAAGAAGTGGGTTTATAAACACATCTTAGACCTTTAGGTGTTAGGAAAAAGCAAAAGTGTTCCCTTAATGAGTTATTGAAGCAGCATTATAAGAGAACCAAACAATGTATTAACTTATGAATAGGTAATCTACTGATTTCAATGAGGAATCAAATTGAATATCTTCTAAATCACTCTACTGAGTAAAATAGGCTCCTACGTTTGGAGACATCTCTCTGCCAAAGATGATTCAAGGTACCAAATGCAAGCACTGTTCATGGAAAAAAAAATCATATATTAGTACATGAAAATTACATAAAACTGTATTTCTGACTTTGCATCTGAAGGGCTATAGAAGTCCCCATTAAATGCACAACTTTAGAAGTAAGACCATTTATTTACAAATGTCATAGAATGCCTTCATAATAAATACAAAATAATAGGATCTTTGATTTTTATATGAAAACCCACATTTTAAGCATCATTCATTTAAAAAATCTTCTATTATTTTAGATTTCTTTCTGATGCATATATTATAATGTTTGTATATAAAGGGCTTTAGACCTAAAATTGTGGATGTGATGGATCCATGAGACTCAAGGTCACCTTCATAGATCATCTAGTCTGTCTGACTCCCTTCCTCCATTCATCTCCTCAGGAAGCCAAGCAGTGACTTGTCTGTGAGGATCTCTAGCTCAACCAGAAATACAGTAGATGCTGAGTGTTCCCTACTTGACCTTCATACTTTACCTTCAGTTCATCTGGTGATTTATTAAGTCAACCATTAAAAATCTTTTAAATGACCAGTATGTATCTGGGGATACCAGGACCAATAAGATATGGTTCTTGGCCCCAAGAACTTTAGAGTTGAGCATAAAAAGGAGACCAGAGGGCAAAGAAGGCCAGTGCTTTTTAACAGTATTATGATCTACATATAGCATGAGCTACATTTGGGACACAAAGAGAGGATAGCCAATACCCTTGGAGACAGGGATAAAAGCTGACTTAAGGCATTATGGTTTAACCACTTTTAATAAGATGAAACTTGATAGTTTAAAAAAGGGCGTTGATAAGTTTTTACAAAGTAGAGACCAAAAATTTTCCCTGTATCTATTCTAGCTTCTCTGACCTTCCTTTAAGAAATTCTTTATATCTTACCCAGATTCTTCAGAATGCATTTTTAACTTGAAGTTCCTTGGTTTCTCCAGGGAAGATAGAAAACTGCTGATTGGTATCCCTTATTTAGTAATCTGAATTTTTGGCAGGCTGAATTTGAATTGCTGGATCAAAACCAAAAAGATTAAATATAACAGGAATAAACATAAAATCCTATATTTAATTTAAAAATGTTGTCTTACAGATAAAAGACAAGAGAAGCACTGACTTAACATGAAAAATGAAAAGGTCTAAAGAATTCGGTTGACCACAAACTTCCGTAGAAGCCCATTGTAGGGTTGTAGCAGCTAAAAATCCCAGCATCAAGCTACCATTGATGGAAACCGTCTCCACATCACAGGAAGTATTAAGCTCATTATCCCAGGCAATGGTCAGAGAACAACCAAAAAATAATCGGTCTGGTTCTGTGTGTCACATTTAAAATAACAGAAAACTCGAAAGCTCTGTGTGAAGAAGACATCCGTCCACACACGTATCTCTAGACTAGTCCCGGCCTCCATCTTGAACGTGGGTTTCAACCAACGGCCGAGCACCACGAAACACACAGTAATACATGGTCTAGTATGTAACGACTCTTAACTGTTCCATCAGTTGCTCACTTCCAAAAAGTCTCAATCAGTTCGCTGAAACTGAGCCACTCTTCCTTGCCTGTGACAAGCTCTTCTCCTTGGAAGGCCTACATCCATTTTTACACCACTGCTCTAACATCTGCCCAATTGAAAAACATGGGGCTCATTGATTTGAATTAAGCCTTCACACCATGTCTTCATTAAAAATATATGGAGTCCCTGATATGTGACATCAGTATATTCCATAGTGTCCTGGACATTATAGTGACATGACTGCGTTGAAAGTGAAATTTACTCTCAGAAACTTCATTACACTGAAGAGATTTGGCCTTTTATTCTCAAAAATATAGCGAGTCTAGAAACATGTACCATTTACAATTATTTGAGCATGAAGTGATCTACCATGATTGACCTGAAAACTAACATTTTATTCTTCATCCATAATATACCTGCCACTTCTTTTCCTCATCAGAAATTGTCAGGTTTTTTGTTTTTTGTTTTTGTTTTGATCTTCATTCTCATGCCTGAAGGCCTTGATTTCTCCTTTAGTTTCTAAAATCTGTTTCGGTGTCAGACCAAAGTAATAATTGGATTTGCCTGATATTTATTTCTTACTTTAGACCATTCTTGTAAAAAATTATAAAGCTCAAATATTTTATTTCATTTGCCTGAGATCAATTCTGTGATCTGTTTAGTAGGCTATTATAATTCAATATTGAGTTCATACTATCTAGGAAAACTGTATTAATTTATGTTAAAAATGTAATAACTATATTAATTTCAGTAGCTTCCCTAAACTTTTCCCTGCTCCCATTTCCAAAGACAAACATCCAGGTTTTTAATCGTTTCTCTTATTTCTGCTAATTCCTCTAAAAGTGTGCACTTATGGAACATCTAATATACAAAAGATAGCAATTTCAAACTCTTTGCCTCTTTGTAACCTCATCTAAGAGAATATACACATTTCTCTATCAGGCTCAGAATTTCACCACTAGTGAAAGGTCACCACCCCAGGGTGATTCAAGATAAAAAATGAATAACACTTTGAAGAATCCAGTAAGGTAACATAGAGTGTCAGTCTTTCAGGGAACATCACTGATAGAGAGACCTTCATTCAGCCCCAAGGAAAGCAGAAGTTATTAATGCATATAACATAGTACTACGGTTGATTATAATCTTGTTCAAAAGCAATCCTTAGCACCTATAACCCTTACTTAACAGCACTTGCCATTAAGGCATAAATAAATCTGCAGAATTGTAATTAAAAATCCTGATGCTCCAGTCCACTCTTTTTTTTTTTTCACTCTTAAGCAGGTTCATTATTTACTACTGTATATTGCCACTTAAGTGGTGTTCTTAGGTATTTTCCATAATACTAATGTGTTTCCCCCTTTAAGCTGTTGGGGATGATTCAGGCATGGGAGGTAGGAGAAAGTATTGTAAAACATGGAAACAGATAAGCTTTTTCTCCCTTTTAATGCTTGAAGTATTTTGCGAGGCTCAGATTATTTCTGTATTCTGTGTTGTAATACAACGATGTTATTGGTTTTAACATGTGGAAATCAGAAGTGAAGTACTTTTCAAATGACTCATTGGATTTACAAGCAAGGGAATGGAAGTACATTTCTAAAATCAGACAAACTTGATAAGCACAGTTGTACGACTTGGGAGTTTGTTGACTTTTGTTTAAGGAGACTAAAAGTGGTAACAACAAAGCTTTTCCCCAAGTGGTTGGGTTTTCTATATTTGGTGTGTATCATGAGATACATTGGCAAAGAACACATTTTGCAAGATGTTTGTGTTTGCAAGGAGCAGTGTTTGTATCTACACAGGCACATCTCTATTGTGAATATAGCAGTGGTTCTGCTGTACCTGTGAATTTACTATTGCCAAATCAGCTTGTCATTGGTGTCAAGGTTCACTGAAGTTCAACATCAGCTCAAGTTGTCTTCAGTGTTTCCAACGTTTAAGGTGTTTTCAGAGTGTATAACTTCAGATGCATTTATGGCCATTTCTCAGTTTGATCGAAGCCTCCCTCGAATTCCAGGGCCATGCAGAAAACTGCTGGAATACATATTTAAATGCAAGTCTTTGAAGAAAGGGAATTATTTTGGTAACTGAGACAAGAACAGGTCTTCAGAAGTATTTCCCATAACTTAAGGGATTGACATATGTAGCTGGACCTTTCCTATCTTACTCATTTACTTATATTTTTATAAAGCATAAAATCATTGGATTTATTTATGTCTTTGAAAACAATGTATATCGAAGGTGTTTGTTCTAGCAGAGGATTTTCTGGACTTCTCTTTCAATTGTCCAGTTCTCCAAAGCTGTGAGCATTGTAAGCTTTTGAAACAATGTTTAATATTTATTCATTTGGGTGGCAGAGATTAGAATTTTCTTTAGATAAACAAATCTAAATCTGCTTTAACCATTTCAGTGTAAGATGGTCACATTAGCACCAGTGTTGTTGAAAATTGAATTGTGTACCAGAGAAATACGTTCTGATACCAACATCAATGCCAAAGTTTAGTCCCGTTTTTCTATTTGATATTTCCTTCATTTTAGAATGTTTTTTTCGAATACTGCAAGTCTTTACAAGTAGTCCTCTGACTTCGAATATTAAGTTAGACCAGTCTTTCTCACTATATGTGAAGCATGTGATATTTAAGAGACAAAACCTGGCCTAAAGCATTCAGTGTCTTTTTTTTTTTAATGAAGATTTTATTTATTTATTATTTGAGAGAGAGATTGAGAGAGAATGGGCACGAGAAGGGGTAGAGTCAAAGGAAGAAGCAGACTCTCCAGGAAGTGGGGATCCTGGAGCGGGACTCGAACCTGGGACTCCGGGATCATGGCCTGAGCCAAAGGCAGGCGCTTAACCCGCTGAGCCACCCAGGCACCCAGCATTGGTGTCTTCATACTCAGAAGTGTTAGTGTTAGTTCATGCTTCTTAGTTTTAACCAGAGAAGAAAAGCTCCATTTTAAAGTATATTTCACTTGGCTGGATTTACCAAATCCAGTGTTTAAAACATTTTATATCGATTGTTTCTTCCACCTCTCCTGTTTCATTAGACCCTTCGAAGTCGCATAGAAATAAATCAATGTTGAGATGCCTCCCCTAAGACTGCCTTCTTCTCCCTTTTTTTCTTCTTTCTTTAAATCCAGTAATTTTCCATTTCTGACTCTTTACATGAAAAGCATTTGCGGCGCCTGGGATGTTTCAGCTGTTGACACGTTAGGAACTTCCAACTCTGTGTAGGTGTTTTGAAGTAAATTTGAAACTTGGAGGTGGAAGAAAAACCATATGTCCCTGAAAGTTTTATTTCTTTTTTTTTTTTTTTTTGAGTGAAAGAACCGCTGCCAGTATGAAAGACAGTCAGCAGCTCGTACGTAAGGCAAGTCGCTCAGAGAGCCAAAGGGGAAAGTCTATTGTTTAAAGTCCTATAGCAAAAATAACAAACCATCGTTTTACTGCTTGGAGACGAAGACACCTTCAGAAAGAGCTCTATAACTATGCCTTTTCTTCTTGTGGGCAGAAATTGTGTTATCAAAAGCAAGGTAGGCGTATCCTCTGATAAATATTAAGTTTTAACATTCTTAAATTTATTTATTTATTTATTGGAGAGCCCAAGCGAGGGTCGGGATAGAGGGAGAGGACGAAGCAGACTCCCCACTAAGCAGGGAGCTGGACGCGGGTCTCAATCCCAGGACCTGAGCTGAAGGCAGACGCTTAATGACTGAGTCCCCTGGGCACCCCTCACCTGATCACTTTTAATTTCAAGTAGTAAATTGATTAATTGTAAATCAGAGGCTGGCTGTAATCATCACATCTTGAGAGGAACCCCGTCTTGCTGCAGGGCACGCTGCACTGTTCCAGAACGTGAAACACTTTCCGAGGAAACAGATGTAATCTCTGTTGATGATTTTCAAAAAGATAAAAATGTAATGGCTAAAGGGCCCCAGAATGGCTTTTTCTTTGACTGTCTGCATGTAGATACAAATGCTTTGTATGAGCATAAGTGCTACATAAGTGACCAGAATTTTTTTTTTCCACAAGATCCAGGACAGAGAAAGCCAAAGAAGCTTCATTTTTCTCTGTGCATCTCTAGGAGGGAGTGAGGGATAATCCAAGAACAAGAAACTTTGCACGAAGAAATGAGCTTTTTTTAAAATTTTCCAAATAGCTCACAGTTTAAACGGAGGAGTCAAAAAAAAAAAAAAGAAAGAAAGAAATTAAATACAACTATGTAAATAAAATGAAGCCAAAGTCTTTATGGATAAAAATTCAATTATAATTTGCTTCAGCTTGTGTTTTTTGGGATTATTCCTCATTTTACATCATCAAAATGCATTTTGGGACATTTCTGATGAGCAGGACACTGGAGACACAAGGAAGTTTAGGGTGTGTGTTCTCTACCCTTCACTGTTTTGATTTTTTGTGTTACAGAAAAATAATTGAACAATTATTCTTGTTTCACTGGCTTTTTCAAGAGGGCAATTTATCTGTGAAGGTAAAATGTCATACAGTAAAATTATTGTCAGTAGCTGACCCGTAGGGGAGCCTGAGAGATCTCGTCCAGGGTACAAAGTGTAAACACTGTGAAAACAGTCATCTCTAAAATTACCAATCTAGTGAGGGGTTTTGTCATTTTTTAATGAAATGAAGTTCACTCTCTCATCATAGGTTGTTTCTAGGTGCTTCCTTTTGATTTGTTTCCTTTCATAGCCAATGAAAATCAGGGCAAATGATTGCAATGCTGATTTGTGTTCATTCTTCCAACTTTCCTTTACCTCACTTAAAGCAGAGAGCTATGCTTTTGCATTTTCCCACTTCTCATTTGATTTTAGTATTTTTTCTTTTGAAGAACTTATTTATTTGCCTATTTGTTGATTTAGAGTGTATGAGTATGGGGAGGGGCAGAGGGAGAAGGAGGGAGAGTGAAAGAATCTCAAGCTGACTCTGGGCTGAGCGGGATCCTGACTTGGGGCTCGATCTCACGACCCTGAGATCATGACCTGAGCTGAAATCAAGAGTCAGATGCTTAATCAACTGAGCCTCCCAGGTGCCACTCCGTTTTTTTTGTTTGTTTCGTTTTGTTTTTTGTTTTTTTCAATCAGTGGCATCTCCTGTCTTCTATAAAAGCCTAAACTTGTTGATGGGGTTTTTGCTGTTGTGAGTCTGGGTGTGGGGGAGGACAATGGGAAGAGAGCAAAAATGATTTGTCAGAGCCTCCCCTTCCCCGAAAATACAATTCTGACAGTTGAGATCTCTGAGCATGGGGGTCCCTTGTGTAATTTAGTGGCAATGCCTGGGGACATGGCAAGACTTCAGAGGATGTTCCAGCAAGAGGCTGGGCTTAGACATCCAGTTCTTAATTGTAAAATCAATTCTTCATCATGGCGCAGAGCCAAGGGCTCTGAAGGCGAGAGCCAGTGTGGACAGCTGACATGGTGGCTAGGGTGCGCGTGGGGCTCGCTGCGCTTTGGTTCGCTGGAAGACACCAGGACCTTGCAAAGGCTGTGGTCATTACTGAGATTCTTGTGGTTCTATCATTGTTACTGCTCAGATTTCCCTGCCAGCCGAGCTGAACAGAAGCTTCAAGCTGGATCTTTGTTGATTCAAGGAAAATATGAGGCATGTATTCCTTGGCTTCTTTGCATCTTGAATGTGCCCTGAGATATGTCTGTATCCGATATCTTTATGTTCTCCTGCAACTGGTATCTTGAAAAGGCTGCTGACCTAGCATTCAGGAGTGATTCTCCGCCTTTGTTTTGGGTCTATCTTTGGATGGCACCTTTGTCTCATTATAATCTAAGACATAACTCTCTTTTGGTTGAAATGGCATTAAACCATGTTGCTTCATCCATGCCCCCTAAATTTAAAGGTGGTGTTGCTTGATTAAAGGTTCCTGATTAAGGATAAAGCAGAACAGTGGTTCAAGAGCAGAGTTGCAGGTTAATCAGAGCAAAGTTGTTACCTCCTGACTTGTTTGGGGGAAGCAGCGACAAAGGTTTTCAATTTTTTAAACCCTCATTTGGTTCCCTAAACTGGAATGTATACAAACTGCTCTGAACTAATGTTTCTCCTTTGCACACCACAGTGTTTCTTGCCTTTCCCTCTCTCCTCTCTCTCTTTTTCCAAAATTGAGAGTGTGAGCTATGATTGTGGGTCAGCGGTCCTCCTGCCCCAGCCCCAGCTCCACACCTAGGTCGGCACAGAGGCCACCAGGAGGCCACCTGACATTTTACTTACCCCGTCTCATGTTTTTGGCTCTTCCCTCCTCTGTTCTCAGCTGCTCCCTCTTCTTGTGACATCTCTTTGGGGGATCTGTTTTCTTCTCTGTGTTTTCAGCCCCTCTCTTGCAGCCCCCTTCCGTAGAGTGTACTCAACTTTTACCTTGAAAAGAGATCCGCACTCAGTGCCCCAGTCCTGCCTTCCATTCAGGCACTGATGCACCACGTCCCTGCCAGTCAGCAGCCAACTTCTTCAGAGGTGAGAGGGATGTTCCTTTCATGCTCAGCCCTACCAAGGGCAGCCCATAGGGGCAGCAAGACCATGCATCCCATCACCAAATCCCCTGGATGCTCTCCACGGGCTCCTCTCAGTTGTTGCTCACAGCAACACCCTGCACACGCCTCTCCTCCCCCTGCAGCTTCCATTGCTTCCCATCCTTTGTCAGTCTCTGTGCAGGCTCCTGGTGGCTCTTCTTTTCCTTCCTTGGACTCTGAAACATGAATAATGTTGCACAGGGTTACTCCCTGACCCCCTGCCTTGCTTTTCTGATGTCCTATCCATGCATTTTGCATCCTTCCTCTTGGTTTTAATGTCTACCCATTTGATGACGATGCCCAAAGCTTACTTCCTACCCCTGCCTCCCACCAAGGTAGTATAAAACCCAACAATGCATAGTTTATGCCTGCTAGGCCACTCCTGAGACATAACAGGCACACAAAAGAACTGGATTTTCCTCTAAACCTATGTTTTAATGTATGTGCCTTCTTTTGGTTAAAAATAGTGCCCCCACCATCAACAAATCCAGAAACCTCAAAGCCATCTGTGAATGTTCCCTTTCCCCCACTCACAACCAATTCAAAAGTAAGTCACTTGCGTTTGACTCTCCAATAATCTCTGCTGTCTTCCCCTTCGTCTCTCTTGGCACTGTCTCTCCTCCCCGTGGTCGGGCTCACAACAACTTACTGTGACACTATGCAGGAGCTTTTTTGAGGGTTGGTCTCCCTTGGCCACCTCCACCCTAGTCCATTCTCGGCCCTTCATCTGGGATCATGCCCTGGATGGCTGACCTCCATGTAGGCTCCTCTGCTTGATCTGAATCAATGGGAGCCCAGGAGGAAGGCAGAGGGTATGAGGACAGAGGTTGGTCCCCATGGTTCTGGCTTTGGTTGCCTTCCTCTGGGGACACATGCTCCTCCGGGGAGGCCCTACTTCCAACCCCAGTTCTCTCCAGCCTCCATAACCCTGTTCCTATTGACCATTCTTCTTCAGGCTAGTTATAGGTTTTCATTGTTGCTGGTCCCTGGGAGCCTCACCCTTACTTTGTGGTTCCTTACCTCTGCTTACACTTCTGCAAACAGTGCCTTTCTTAAAGTATCTTCTGTTGTACCTTGAGCGTGCCAGTGGCTTTCCTGCTGGGGCTCCGGTTGATGTACCTTTTAGCTAGTCTCTGTCTTTAGCTCTGGTCTCCTCCCATCCCTCCTTCATGTCCTTATGCAGAGTGAACTTTTATTTTATTTTTTTAGAGATTTATTTATTTGAGGGAGAGAGGAAGAGAGGAGAGGGACAGAGAGTTCCCGACAGACTCCCCACTGAGCACGGAGCACCAAGCAGGGCTCGATCCCACGACCCTGAGAACATAACCTGAGCTGAAACCAAGAGTCAGATGCTTAACTGACTGAGCCACCCAGATGCCCCCAGAATGAACTTTTAAATGTAAATCTGTCATCCATGTGCTTTTTTAAGTACATGGCTCCTGGTGGCTCTTCTTTTCCATCACATTCCTGCGATGACTTCCTTCACTCCAAGAATGAAGATGACAGCTTCTGTGGCAGTGTCCTCCATGATTGGCTGCCTCTCCAGCCTTCTTCAACCCTTCTTGGTATCCTACTTTGCAAGGCCCAGCTGGCGAAGTCTAAGTGCTTATCAGCCTGGATCGGTAGGGACAGCCCTGCATGTGAGCTCTGAGGACGCTGGACTCTGGCCCTGCTCAGTTTGACCTGCATGCACTCTTCTCCCGGGAGAATGTGAACCCTGTGAATGATAGGTAATTTTTCAGATTGTGCCACTTGGGTTAATATCCCAAAAAACAAATGGAAAAAAAAA